>CAUYLG010065987.1:0-24932 GCA_963573385.1 Cacajao melanocephalus | reverse complement strand
CCCACCCCCCCCCCCACACTTTATAAATTAAAATAAATCCACTGTCAAAACTTTATATAAAATTTTCCACACCTTTATTTTTTTTTTTTTTTTTTTTTTTTTGCCTATGGCTGTCTAATGCTCCAGAGCAATTAGATAGCCAGATACTGGCCATTGGGCTGCCCCAAGGTAACTGTAGCCTCTAGGACATCAGGACACATGGCCCTAGGAGATTTCGCCTCCACTTCCGCCCAGCTCTAGAGCATTAGACAACCATAGGTAAAAAAATAAACCATTAGACAATTTAATATCTGGAAAGATTATCCTTCTCCTCCATTGAACTGCTTTTGTACCTTTGTCAAAAAATCACCTGGGCAGATTTGTATAGGTCTATTTCTGGGTTCTCTTTTCTGTCCCACTGGTCTATGTGTCTATCCCTGTCAGAACCACAGAGCTCAGGCTTTTGAGACAGAATGCCTAGTACCACTTGCTAGCTTGGGTGACCCTGGGCAAGTCACCCTCCCATGGCTTCCTATCTTTCACTCAGTATATAAAATAGGCCTCCAGAGCCTCACGTGCTCGAACCTCTGCCTGCTTCCCTGTGACTACCTCCTGTTACTCTCCCCCTTGTTCACTCTGCTCCAGCCACGCTGGCCTCCTGACTGATCCTGTCACATAACACATGCTCCTACTTTTGGGGCTTTCACAGGCTATTTCCTTAACCCAGAATCTGCTTCACATAAACATCTTTATGGTTACCTCCCTTCCTTCCTTTAAGTCTTTTATCAAATTTCACCTTCTCAGTGAGGCTTTATTTAAAATGGCAAAGCCTCTGCTCCTCCCCTTTCTCCTTTCTCTCCGTGGCACTCATCACCATCTAACATACAATGTCATGAACTTTTTTTGTCTATCTCCTACCACTGCAGTATGAGCTCCGTGTGAGCAGGAATTTTTGTTTTTGTTCACTGCTGTATTCCAAGGGCTGACTCTGTCTAGTATAATATACCTTTCTTAAATGAATGAAGAAGTGAATAGGTAGATGGATGGATGAGTAAGTGAATGAAAGAATGCCACGAACCAAGGCCCATCTCACCGGAGCAGCCTCTCTGGCCCTTGGCTTGTGTTCTAAGCTTGCGACAGAACCATCCACTTGCTTCTCTAAGGCTGCCCACCAGGTGGCAGTTTGAGCCTAACTTCTGTCTCATTTGCTTCCCTTTGCCTTCTCTCTGCTGCCTATCAGTCTTGCCCAGGACATTTTGACCTTTTCTGCCTAGGCATGGCTAGAGGATTTTGTATGAGCTCTTAAAGTAGGCAGCTTCTGTATCTAAAACTTTGCATTTTTTTTTTTTTGACATGGAGTCTCACTCTGGCCCAGGCTGGAGTACAGTGGCGTGATCTTGGCTCACTGCAACCTCTGCCTCCTGGGTTCAAGTGATTCTCGTGCTTCAGCCTCCCGAGTAGCTGGGACTACAGGCACATGCCACCATGCCTGGAAAATTTTTGTGTTTTTAGTGCAGACAGGGTTTCACCATGTTGGCCAGGCTGGTCTCGAATGCCTGACTTCAAGTGATTCGCCTGCCTCGGCCTCCCAAAGTGCTGGGATTACAGGCGTGAGCCACGACACCCAGGCCAACTTTGCATCTTTTTATCCTTAGAAAGGTACTATATTCTTTCCTGCTGCACTCTGCTCTCTGTCTCAGATGGAAGAAGCCACACACTGGCCACTGGGCTGCACAAAAGTAACTGTAGCCTCTAGGACATCAGGACACATGGCCCTAAGGAGATTTCACTTCCACTTCTGCCCAGCTTTAGCAAGCCTCTCCCAGGGTTACTGCACCCCTCAACTCAGTAAAGGCTAGGGACTCTAGCACCATTATTAAGCCTTTTGAGTCAACCTTGGTTTGATCTCCACCGTGCCACTTACTAATTTTGTATCTTGGGTGATGTCGGGCAACTGACATAGATATTCAAGCCTTGGTTTTGTCAGGGGGAAAATGGGGATAATAATGGCACCAAACTCACAGGGTGGGTGTGAAGATTCAATGTGATCTTCACATGTGTACAACACTAGTAAATGTTTGGTATGGAATAAAGCTCAATTAAAGAAAAATGAAAGGCGAAAGTGGGAATAAACAAGACCAGACATGGCAGAAACTGGCCAGGGGGTTTGAAGAGGGTGCCGAGTAGATGACCAAAAGGCTGAAGCCAAGAAAAGATGGCAGATCAAGGAAAGCTTCACCAAAAAAATCACATTTCAGCCACAGGTTGTAAGACAAGTCAAATTATGCCAATCAAGCTGGAAGGAACATTCTAGGAAGAACGGTATGTGCAAATAAAGGTGTGAAATGGGAACTACTCAACCATTCCAGGAACTGTATGTAATTAAGTATAAATTGTATGTTTCTTGTGGGAGAAATGACAAGAAATGCAGACAAGAAATACAGATAAGCGGGGACCAGATCACAAACGACAAGTTCTAGGTGAAGGAGGCTAGACTTGATCTGGTGGGGGCAGTGGAGAGCCATCAGAGAATCCTAAGCCAGGAACTGGATGTATACAATTGATGATCTGGAGGTCCCGCTGCCTTGACAGAGGACAGAAACTGGGGGCAGGTGAGAGATGAGCTGACCTTAGACTAGAGAAGTTGTATTAGGGATGGAGATAAAGGGATGAAGTCCACGGATTTTTTTCAGAGGAAGAAACTGCTAAGAACTTGCCTGAAAAAGGAAAAAGATCCAGGGACAGAGAAGGCAGTAGTGTCATGGTACAGTTTGTTTGTTTTTGTTTTTTTGAGATGGAATCTCACTCTGTTGCCCAAGCTGGAACGCAGTGGCATGATGTCAGCTCCCCCTCCTGAATTCAAGCGATTCTTCTGCCTCAGCCTCCCGAGTAGCGGGGACTAGAGGGACATGCTGGGACTACAGGCGCCTGTCACCACACCCGACTAATTTTTGTATTTTTAGTAGAGACAGGGTTTCAACATGTTGGTCAGGCTGGTCTCAAACTCCTCAGGTAATCCACACACCTTGGCCTCCCAAAGTGCTTGAGCAGGCATGAGCTACCGTGCCCAGCTGGTACAGTTTTTTTTTTTTTTTTTAATGTGGGTGAGACTTGAGATTCTTCTATTCCCCACATGGCCTGGCACTAACTAATTGAATGAGAGGCACCCAGAACAATATTTGCCAAGAGGCAGAGCCCTATCCCAGTTTCACTGTGGTCCCCACCCTCTGACTTCCCTGTTATCTTTGAGACAGAGCCCCACAATACAGGGGCTGAGAGGCTGGCCTTTTTACTCAGAGCTTGGATTTCCCTTCTAATGGAGGAGTTTCCTTAAAATGCCCCCCAAGGACTGAGGGAAACTTATAAGACAGCTAGGGCAAGTGTCCTAGTTTATTCATTTCTTGGTACCCCAAGATATAACTCCTTTCAGAAAAACCCAGCAGGTTTCCTCTACCTATTTATTTTTCACTTCAAAAGCCTTCACTCCCTCCCCAACTCCACTTTCTCATCTTTCCCCTAGAGAGAACAGTGGTCCCTACTTTTATCATCCTGTATCAACACTTCCTGCCCTGGCATGGGCCTACTTAAAAGTGCCCAAGGCCCAGGCCAGGTTCATGGTTTTAGGCAAAACTGAAGGATCTGAACAGCATGGTCCAACCAGATCTCAGCCTACTCCTGGCCTTCCTGTCTCTGCAGGCAGCAGAAGAAATCATTCTACCTCCTTACCGCAAGGCTACCTCTGCCCTGAGGCTGCTGTCTTCCCAGTGCTGGGAACTTTTGCCTTCCTGGCCCAGTCTGGGATGAAAATATGGGAGTCGGCTGGGCATGGTGGCTTGCGCCTGTAATTCCAGCACTTTGGGAGGCTGAGGTGGGTGGATAACTTGAGGTCAGGTATTTGAGACCAGCCTGGCCAACATAGTGAAACCCCGTCTCTAGTGAAAATACAAAAGTGAGCTGGAGGCCGGGCGAGGTGGCTCACACATGTAATCCCAGCACTTTGGGAGGCTGAGGCTGGCAGATCACCTGAGGTCTGGAATTCGAGACCAGCCTGGCGAACATGGTGAAACCCTGTCTCTACTAAAATTACAAAAAATTAGCTGGGTGTGCTGGCGAGTGCCTATAATCCCAGCTATTCGGGAGGCTGAGGCAAGAGAATCTCTTGAACCTGGGAGGCGGAGGTTGCAGTGAGTGAAGGTCGCACCACTGCGCTCCAGCCTGGGTGATACAGAAAGACTCTGTCTAAATTCTGTCAAAAAAAAAAAAAAAAAAAAAAAAAGAAAAGAAAATATGGGAGTCTGTGATAGATAAGAAAGAGACAAATAAATACTTACAGACGCATACTTTGCGTCAAGTGGTTTACATATGTCATTGCGTTGAATCTCCGCAACAACCCTGTGAGAGAGGTATCACTATTTTACAGATGAGGAAAGAGGCTCAGGGAAGTCACAGAATTTGCCCAAGATTATTAGACTAGTTAGTGGTGAGCTCGGGAATTTAACCCATGTGTGTTTTTTTTTTCCTCAAAACCCCTTTTTACCCAGTAAGTTGTATTCTCCAGGGAGTAGAGTTGGGGGTGGGAGTTAGGGAGTGGAATACCTACCTGGTTGACTCTTTTTCCAAGGGAAAGGGCTAGAAGTAGGCTCCTCCTGTTCTTGGTGGGTGCTCCATCTCCAAGGAAGAGTAACTATGGGTGGGCAGCATCCACCCTATAGAATCCAAAAATGGATTCATTGTTGCCTCTCCCTCCTTTCTTTGTCTCTATCTGGTGAGCTCCTGGGGAAGAGGCTGAGCAGGCGGGCTCAGGTTTGCTGTCTCCTTCAACAAGCCTCTTCCCATCTCCAAGCCTTTTGTTGTGCTAGTTATAAAATGAGAGGGTTGTCAGACAGAAATGCTCTCTAAGGTCTCTTCCAGCTCTAACATTCGAGGATCGTATTGATTGCATTGTACTGTAAGACCGCCTGATTCATTCATGGATAGAAACAAATTTCCTGTTGCCATAGGGAACAAGGGCTTTTTGAAGTAGAGAAAGAGGCACTCAAGGAGGCAAGATAAATTGAAAGAGCATGGGCTTTGAGTCAGCCAGACTTGGGTTAAAATCCTGTACACTGGTAAGGTCACTTTACTTCTTTGAGCTTCTTTCATCATCTGGTAAGACAGGAACAACCACCCCTCCTTCTTGGAGTGAGGTAATGTATTTGGGGGTGCCATGAGAGGTGCTCAAGATCTTTTGTTTTGAGGGTAAGGGGTTCATCTCTTCCTCCCCAACTCCACCCCACTCTTTCACTAGTTCCCAAGATACTCTTCTCTCTCCCCAACCCTGATGGCCAGGCCGAGTGTTTTCTGCCAGGGTGTCTGCTTCCCAATGTTTCTGGCAGAGCTCCTATGTAGTGTGGAACAACTTGACCTCTCTCACAACCTTCTAAAAGTCCTAGCAGGGATGGTGCAACTAAGGCTGGACCAAGGCTTTAACACTCAGACTTCTGGGGGAACCAGCTGAAGGTTTTGGCCTCAGAGGCCCTCCACTAGCTTCACTGGCTCTGCTCCCTCATCCTGGCATCCAACCTCCTAGACCATACCATCTGGCTAGTGACAGAGCACTCCAGTTCTTGCGTCACTTCTGGGTTCTATACCTCTCGGCCAACTGCCTCAATAGTGCCATGACTACTTACTAGGTGGCCAAACTCAGCTCCTTGGAGAGCCTAAATCTCTCAGTTAACTGCATGACTCACCTGGACTTGGGCACCTTCTTGGGCTCCCCTTTGCTGTTGGATGAACCTGTGCGGCAAGTACATTCTGGAAACGGAGGCAGAGGCCTTGGCTGGCTTGCCCCTGCTGTAGGAACTTGGTTTGGCCAGCAATTATCTTCACTGCATCTCTGCCTTTAGCCTCCCCAACCTGTGGCAGCTCCACTTGAGCCCCAATGCCCTGCAGTTATTTGCAGCTGAGGAGTGGGATGGGGCATACCAATTTCAGGTACAAGACCCGAGTCATAACTGGCTTCTGAGCACCTTCCTACTTCTCCGAACCCCAAACCATCTCTGACAGCTTCCCCTCTTTGACAACTACCTGATGTCTGTAGAACCAAATCCCCTATCTTCAGCTTGGGGGGTTGTCAGTTGGTACTAAGAGGTGACTGGTTTCCACTGGGAGTAGCCATGACCTAACATCCAACCTGAGTGACATTATCTTGGCATATCCCACTTGACCTAAGTTGAAAGTCAATGGTATCATTCTCAAGAGACTTCCTTGGTAGGATTCCTGCCCTTTAGCACCTCAGCATGGTCTAGAACTGTTTCTGAAATGTGACAGCCCACTGCCCATGGCATCACCAGTTCCAAGGCCATTCCCTACTTCTCCATTGTCCTTCTGCCCTTGACATCCCTGGATTTTCAGCTGATTCAGTGTACGCCTGCGCCTGTCTGGTTTTTTGAGATTATTCCCAGGCTGAAAGCTGTGGACTTGGGGGATAACAGACTGTACCTGTTTTGGGGGCATGGAGCTTGGGGAAAGAGCCCCTCCCTCAGAAGCACCACTGACCCCCTGCCCCAGCCTTCCTAGTGAAGAATCTGAGCCTTTGAAGGAATGAGCTGGGGTCCTACATTTAGGAGTTTGTCCCTGCCACTTTCCACTGCCTGGATCTCTCTGGCAACATGAGGATAGCTTCTAACCCCAGGGACCTTTTGAGGCTTGCAGTTCTCCTTTCAGAAGCTCTCTCTGTAGGCCAATGGGATGAAGAGCTCCCAGGCATGGCCTCTCTGCCTGCAGAAGCTCCATGTTTTAGACGGCTCTGATAAGCTGAGAAGCCTTCCTAAGGGCCTTGGCTGGTTCCTCCTGGCTAGTCTGGGCCTCCACTACAATAGGCTGCAAGCCCTGGAAGGAGGGACCTTGAAAGTCATACCTAGCCACCTCCCTAACTTAGCTATCTCTAGCAATCTTCTCCACTGCTGGATGCTTTGTTAAGGCCGAATGTGAGTGTGCCAGACTTGGAGGAAGGTCAGAGCATATATCTTGGCAGTAATGGGTGACCACAATCCACCATGTGTCAGGCAGGGGGCCTTGGGCTACCTGGACTTTGCAGGTGGTGACTGGCCTGTTGGTCATCTGCTGTGGCCTGACCACCCTACTGAATAACAGCCATTGTTTGGCTATTGGCCTGCAGTTCCACTGCAATAAGATCAGCCTTAGACCTGAGTAGGAAACTTGGGGGAGAAGATTGTCGGTGGGATTCTTTTACAAAGCATGGCCCCAAACCCCTTGGGCAGGGGACAAGAGAAGATAATTAGGGACTCTGTGCAGGAGGATGAACATAAGCAGGCCACAGGACCTTCCTATATACAGAGATGCACATACTTATCTCTGGCAGCTGAAGTATGGATGTCCATAGGACTTTAAAGGGGACATATTTGGGTCCTCAAGGCAGCATGCAGCCAGAAAATAGAGATGTCCAGCCCCTCAGGACTACAAGAAACTTTTAGAAACATCTTCACGTCTTCCCTTCTTGAGTGGTCATCCAGCCTCTGCTTAGACGCCTCCCTTCCTCTTCAGGCAAGCTGTTTTAGCCACAGACAACTCTGACTCCTAAGGCAGATTTTTTTTCCTTCTATTAAGTCCGGACATGCTTCCACTCTTGAGTTCCAGCTCTGCCCTCAGTGGCCGTGTACAAATACACCTGTTCTCTTGGACTCTGACGGAACTCTGAAGACAAGAAGCCCACATTCCCTTGAATTTTCTCCAGGCTAAGCAACCCTAGTTCTCTCAATCAATCTTTATGGTACTAAACTGTCACCACATGTAACTTCTCTGTGTCCCAGTTTCCTCACTTGTGAAATAGGGATTAAATCAGATAATACACTCAAAAAGCTTTGAACAGTGTGTGATGTATTGCAAACACTCAATGAATGTTGTTATTATTAAACTTCTATTTCTGGATTTGATCACTCAACTGAGTTCTTGAAGTCAAAAGGCTGTACCTCATTAATCTGGATGCCCAGTGCTGAGTCCAGTGTCTGGCATGCAGTAGGCACTTAGTTCATGTTGGTTTTGAGACAGTGATATGGTCTCCAGTCCCTGCTCCATTCTACTGACACTCCTCTGGACATATTCTAGTTCGTTCTTCTTAATGTATAAAGCCCAGAACTCAATACTGTCTGGTCATTTCAGGTACAAGTATGTCACAGCTATAAATCTCAGAATCTTGCATTAAGGGCAGACATTAAAAGTCATTTATCTGCTCCATCCAGTCCACCTTCATCCCTCAACTCCTCAATCTGATGCCAGAGATCCCAGCAAGTCGTCATCCAACTCATGACTATCCATCCCACTGAGTCAAGTTCTGGGAGGATGGCAATTCTTGTGGGGGCTGGAGCCCTGAGACCTCACGACACAACAGAAGAAGAGCTAGGGGGCTTGGTTTAGCATCCTGACTGAGGATGACATGTGTGCTCTGGGCCACTTCCTCTTCCTTAGTTTCTAAGTAAAAGTAGCTTTTTAAATTTGTGGGCTTGTTAAAGGGGAAAATGGGCATTTCTGTGTATGGGGATGTGGAGTGTGCAGTGATGAGACAGTGAGAGTAAGAGAGAGGAAAGAGAACGGGGAGAGAGCAAGAGTGAGAGTGGAGACACAGAGATAGAGACAGAGAGAGAAGTGGGAGTGGAAGAGAAAGAGACGCTCAGAGACGGAACAGAGAGATGGAGATGGAGGAGAAAAAGACTGAGACAAACACACACCACAAAAGATAGAAAGAGTCAGAGAGAGAGAGAGAGGAGAAGAAGAGAGGAAGAGGGAGAGAGAGGGAGGAAAAGAGAGAAAGAGAGAGGGAGGGGGGAGAATGAGAGAGAGAGAGAGAGAGAGAGAGAGAAACAGGGAGAGAGAGACAGAGAGAGAGAGAGAGAGAGAAAATGAACCAAGAAGTAGGTGTGAGATACAGGCCGTCTGTGGAGCCCAGAGTACTTTTGTGCCTGAATGATGGTCCCGAAGCCATCTGGGGAAATCCAGAAATCAACAATGTCGATTTCCCAGTGGAAGAACTCCCAAAGCCAGACAGTCGCAGACCTTATCACTGGCCAACTTCTGATCTCCCTTCTGTTAGCTGCCCCCTGGATGTGATTCCCTCAGGTCTTGGTCAGTGGACTGAGCATTACAGGGAGCACCCAGGCAGCTCTTTCTCCAGCCACCTGTGGCAGGAATATATATGCAGGCATCTCTGGCGATGCTGGCCTGTGAGGGGTAGGCAACTCTTCTAGACCAGAGGACACTAAGGCACTTAGACCCATTGCCAAGATAATAAATGAGTTATTGCCTAAATTCAGGGGGAGCTTAGACTTGCTGCCACGAAATGTCCCAGCAGCCACCTAGTTTGGCCTAAGGCTTCCTGAGCTTTCATTCTCAAAGATCCCTTATTAAGCACCTGGGCAGGAGTGGAGGTGGGGTGAGCCCTGCAAGGAAGGATTCGAAGGCCAGGCCCATGCCCACAGAGGGGTACCAGAATCAAATAGCCAAAAGGCTGCTCAGGCATAAAAGACGTGTGATTAACTCAGCAAACAGGTAACCAGTGCAGAAACGCATAATCAACAAACATATCTACACAGTATACAAGAATAAGGATAAAGGCATACTTGAGAATAGAGAGTGAACACAATAGGCAGGGCAGAGCCAGTGAACCGGCCACTCCTCTAACTAATCAGGAGAGGCTCTCTGGATCAGGTAGAATTTCAGATTGCTGAGCATGTCTGCCCTCTCTATAATTTGATTAAAATTGCTTTAGAAATGTGTGCTATATTTCAAATGAGTGCTGTGCTTAAAATGTAATTGCATTTGGCCGCGTATTTGACGTTCTTGAAATTAGAGCAGCTTGCATGCAATAAGGAAATTTGTCCAGAATGGAATTTGATTTTTAAGCCAACACATAGAAGAGCAGTTGCAATCGGAGCCTCTGATGGATAGTTCCTTCAGGGCTGCCTGTCGGCTGACTCTCTCTTTGCACTTTCTGTTCGTTCTGGAACTCTTCTCTGGCACTCAGCATGAGGGAAGCTTCTTGATCCGGGACTGCAGCAACCACATTTCTCGTGGCAGTCAGAGTTGGAGCCATCTTGATTTCCCTGTCTAGGCCTCTCGTACGCATCTGCCAGCCTCAGAGTATATATGCCAGACTGCGGCAGTTAGGGACCTTGTCTTTGCCACCCAGGACTTAGGACCTTCTTCTGGGATCTGAAACTCCCAGAGCTGGTACTCTGTTCAGACTGGCTTGCTCTCCTTTGTTAGAACCCAAAAAAGCTGTCACATTGGTAAGCAGGCAGACAGCAGCTTTATCTAATCTTCTTCTGGTCTTATATTTGTTTCTTGGGGATGGCATGTAGAGGCCTCCAATTTGGCATCGGTCCAAGGGATAGGGCTGGCCTCTTTATCTCTCAACTTTCCTTAGTAAACATATGCTGCAAGGCCAAAGGAGGGAAAGAAACACTTTTAGAGCACATGCTCCGTGTCAAGTGCTTTCACAAATGCCTCATTAAATCCTCACAATACACCAAAGAGGTAGGTCTAGCTTTGTTTTTGCAGAGGAAGAAATGGAGGCACAAAGCAGTGAAGTAACTTGCTCAAGGTCGCAATGCTAGAAAGTGGAGGAGGTAGAATCCCAACCTAATTGGATTGATTTTCAAAGCAAGATTTTCCCAGTTTAACACAGCCTCTCTGCGACAACTGTGGTGTTCCTACCAAGTAGAAGTCTGTCTGTCTGGAAGCAGAAACTATTAGGCCCTGTCAGTTCTCCATCCCTGGGCCTACCTTTGTGCCCAACTGGGGTTACCACCACCATTCTCACTACACCTGTGAAGGGTCAGCTGGCAGCTGGTAGAGGCCTTTGCTCCTCTAAGTTCTTTTTTTTTTTGAGACAGGGTCTCACTCTGTCACCCAGGCTAGAGTGCAATGGTGCGATCACAGCTCACCGCAGCCTCGACCTTCTGCTCAAGTGATCCTCCCATCTCAGCATCCTGTTTTCTTTTGAGAAGGAGTCTCGCTCTGTCACCCAGGCTGGAGAGCAGTGGCATGATCTTAGCTCACTGCAACCTCTACCTCCCAGGTTCAAGCGATTCTCATGCCTCAGCCTTCCAAGTAGCTAGGATTACAGGCATCTGCCACCACACCCGGCTAATTTTTGTATTTTTAGTAAAGAAGGGGTTTCACCATGTTGGCCAGGCTGGTCTTGAACTTGTGACCTCAAGTGATCTGCCGGCCTCATCCTCCCAAAGTGCTGGGATTACAGGTGTGAGCCACCCCACATGGCCTCACCTCACCCTCCTGAGTAGCTGAGACTATAGACGTGCGCCATCATGCTCGGCCAATTTTTCTATTTTTTGTAGAGAAGGGGTTTCACCATGTTGCCCACGCTGGTCTCGAACTCCTGGGCTCCAGCAGTCTTCCCACGTCAGCCTCCCAAAGTGGTGGGATTACAGGCGTGAGCCACTGCACCTGGTCTGTTCCTCTAAGTTCTAATTGGTCCAAAGTTTGACCCAGCACAGAGGTATAATTTGACAGGCAGGCTGTTGAGATAGGTTTGTGAGTGCCTCATTTTAGCCACTTCCAACAAAACATGCCCCTGAGGTGTGAGGTCCACCACCCCTCCATGCGTCCAGAGCATAGTGTGAGAGGGATGATGTCCTGGAGGCTTGAACACAACTCTTTCTTCCCCTGGGGAGGCCGCTAGTTCTGAGAACCTTTCCCCTCCTTGAATTCCTTGGTGTTTACCACATCTGGCTCATATGGCTGTGTGCCCAGGCTGTTTCATGACAGAATGTCCACTCTTGAAAGTTAGCACAGTTCCTTTCAGGGAGGTATTTGTGCTTCCATTATGAAAGAGGGTTTCCATTATGAAAGAGGGCTTCTGTAGAATAAGCTGGGTTTTGCTCTCAAATGCTACTTCCCAGAGGTACCAAAGTAGTGGGGTAGGGTTTTCTATCAATGATTATAAACCCAGGCTTAAGTCTCTTTCTCTACTACCATTTTTCTTACTGGATGGACTTCTTATGGAAGGAACAATTCTTTTACAGAGGTGAAAGTCTCTGTCCTCAAACTTGGGGTTTGTCCTGTAGTCTACCAGCGAAAAACAACTGCAGCAAACCTTCTGTTTAAAGTGTGTGTGTGTCCGGGTGTGGTGGCTCACACTTGTAATCTTAGCACTTTGGGAGGCCAAGGCAGGAGGTTTGCTTGAGCACAGGAGCAGCCTGGGCAATATAGCGAGACCCTGTCTGTATTAAATAAACAAAAAAGTTAAGTTGGGTGCGGTAGTTCATGCCTGTAATCCCAGCACTTTGAGTGGCCGAGGCAGGTGGATCACTTGAGCCCAGGAGTTTGAGACCAGCCTGGGCAACATGGTGAAATCCCGTCTCTACTAAAAATACAAAAATTAGCCGGGCGTGATGGCTTGCACCTGTAGTCCCAGCTAATTGGGAGGCTGAGGTGGGAGGATCACCTGAGCCTGGGTGGGGGTCAAGGCTGCAGTGAGCCGTTATCATACCACTGCACTCCAACCTGGGCCACAGAGTGAGACTCTGTCTCAAAAAAAAAAAAAAAAATAGCGTGTGTGTGAGGTGGGAGGGCTCAAGATAGAGACACCCACTGTGAATTGTATTGAGTGAAAAAAAGAGCCTTTTGTTTTGAAGGAAGAAATCTGAAGAAAATGCCAAGGAAGGCTTCACCTGGGCAAGGGGATGGGTTAGGTAATGAGATCTAGGGCCCAGGGAGTTCAGGGACATTTGAAGAGCAACTGGTTTATCCATTTGCTCCCTTCTCAGAACCCCTGGGCTTCCCTCACCTATTTATGCTAATCCTGTAGGCATGTGAGTTACCTGCCATTTACACAATGACTTAGATTCATGGACCAGCAGCACCAGCCTCACCAGGCGTTTGTTACAAATGGAGACTCTCAGGATCCCGAATCAGAATCTGCATTGTAACAAGATCCCGGGGTGATTCAATGCACGTGAAAGTTTGAGAAGCACTTGTTTAGGAGACCATGGACATCTGCTCTGGAAACCTGGTCAAAGTTCCTGCTCCTCTGGATTACTTGCCCGTGTTTACTGCTTTGTCACCTCCTATTCTAAATCCTAAAGGGCCTATGGGTTTGTTTCAAAGACAGCAAGAAATCAGGGAACCAGAGAAACGTATCCTACTTTGCAGGCAGTCTGAGAGGGGAGAGGTGATGGTAGTGAGAAAGGAGAGACATGCGCGGACCAAATTGGGGCCTATGGGAGAATCAGAGTACTACCCAACATCCATTTCCTAGTTATATTTAGATGTGACCTGGTTGCCAGATGTTAAAGCAGCCTGTTAAAGCCCAGGGCTAAGAAGCCAAGGGTTATGAAATGAAACCAGGCTGCTGAATACAAAACAGACAACAAGCGTTTTAGCTATAAAGTTTAACTGGATATTTAAATGTGCTCTACTATAAACTTGCCATACAACCTGAGCTTGCACTCCTCCAATGACAGGGAACTCATTACCCAGTACCTCACAAGGTATCCATTCAGATTCACGGTCGATCGGTTCTGTTAGAAAGTTAATTCCTTGTATGGAGCTGAAATACGCCTCCCTGAAGTTTCTACCCACTTACGAATCCTAATTCTGCCCCTTGGGCACCACCCCTCACATCCCACCTGCTCTTGCAGCCTTATCGTAGCCCTTCAGAGGTGTAGAACCCACACTGCGTTGATGTGGTGAGTGCTTATAATTTTATGTTGCCTTGGCATCCATTTTGAATGCAGGTTTGGCTTTCTCATGCCAGAGGCTGGTCTCATTCAGTCACCCTTGACACAGCTTCCAGTTCTATACCATACTCAAATGGCTCAAGTAGGTGGCTGGAGGGAAGAACTTAGAGACATCTGCCAGGTGCAGTGGCTCATGTCTGTAATCCCAGCACTTTGGGAGGCTGAGGTGGGCGGATCATGAGGTCAAGAGATCAAGACCGCCTTGGCCGACATGGTGAAACCCCGTCTTTACAAAACATACAAAAATTAGCTGAGCGTGGTAGCACGTGCCTGTAATCCCAGCTACTTGGGAGGCTGAGGCAGGAGAATCGCTTGAACCCAGGAGGGGGAGGTTGCAGTGAGCTGAGATTGCGCCACTGCACTCCAGTCTGGGAGACAGAGCAAGATTCTGTCTCAAAAACAAACAAAAAAACAAAACAAAAAATACCCTTAGAGACATCTCTGGTGCAGGACCATTGAGGCATTTGCCTGTGAAATTAAAAGTGACCCCAACACACCCTATTCTCCAATATATGCTGCTAGTTTACATGCTCTTGTCTCTGTCACGTGCTCCCTGACCTTGCATGTGTGTGTGTGCATGCAGCCTCCAGGGCATGCTGTGTACACCCCAGCGTGGGTAAGTGCTAATAAGAACTCTTAGACTTTCACATTGTAGTTGTGTCATTGAAGCCGTGCCCGTAATCTGACCCCTGACAGTGACACTGCCTGCCAAAAGTGACCCATGCAAGTGGCTCCCCTGCTGATGTTCTTTTGAGCGGGCCTCTAGTGGCTGTGAGGAACAGTAGCTACCAGCTAAATTGATTAAAAAAAAAACTTGAAGAAGTTCATTCAAAACACTTGAGTCTTCTCTTCTCCATGCTAAGCAGCCCCAGCTCCTTCAACTGTTTCTCTTGGGACCTGGATTCTACCTTTCTCTTAGGACCTGGGTTCTACTTTCTCTCTAGCCTGTGTCCCGCTTAACTGACACCCAAAAGGGGATTAAGTTGCAAAGGTGCAAAAGACACACCAAGAGGCTAAGCAGTAGCCTGGCCCTGTGGCTGGTGATGGCTCCAAATGCTTGCCCGGCAGGCTTAGCTTAGAATGTATGGCCTTTAGTCAGATGGGTAATAAAGGACGTTGGTTCATTTGAGAGCACTTTTAGAACCTGGTGTTTCCCACCAGGGGCAAAACAAGGCAGGTTTTAAGCAGTTGGCCAACCTTGCAGTACTGGTTCCCAACCTACTCTTCTATAAAATCTTTCTGGAATACATTAGCCTCTTTTAATAACCAGTATGTTCTCCGTGTGAGGAGGGCCTAGCAGCAGTTTCATGTCCATCTCCCTGCCACTCTCACTTTGCCAGATGTAGCTCTATACTGCGTGACACTTCACCTGTCAGTGACTGTCTTTACCAACCAGGGACACTAGTCAGACCAGTCATAAAGGAATACAGCCCTCATTTTGCCACAGTATCAGGTTCTACCCTCTTTCTCCTCCTGAGCTGCTCACAAGACTTTCCGGGTGTTTTTCTTGAATCTGCTTGAACATTCCATTGCCTAATCTACTTTTCAGGTCGTACCTTCAGTGGCCCTGAGCCCCACAACTATAGCGAATAATAAAAACAACACAACACTGATAGCTAATATTTACTGAGTATTGAATGTTTATTATGTTTCCAGCACTTTACACATATCAACTTATTTAATACTCATAACAACCTTATGAAGTGGGTACTATCTATTATTAGCTCCATTTTCCAGATGAGAAAATTGAGGCACAGAGAGGTTAACTCACTTGCCAAAGGTTGCACAGGTAATAGTAGTACAGTATTCAGAATCTGGCTCCAGAGTCCACATGCTTAGCCACTGTCACCCTACAGGCAAAACTTCCTCAGCGTGGACCACAGACTACCTACATTGGAATCATTTGAAGAACTTATTTAAAAAGTCCCATTTCCTGAGGAAACTGTCCCTCCATGCTCTGTCTTACAGGGTGGATCCATCTTCACTTCATCCTCTGTCTGTGGATCTCAGATGCCACTATGTCTCTTAAACTTAAGAGACATTGGAAGCACCTTTAGAGCTGGTTAAAGATGCATGCACTGGGATTCCACCTCCAGAGAATCCCATTCAGTAGGCCTGGGGTGGGATCTAGACATTTGCAATTGCTTTAACTGTGATAAACATTGAGCAATCCTCACTGCAGATTTTCTCCAGTTTTCTTTACCCACTCCTGGCCTCCTCATCACTCAGCAAAATCCTCAACAATCTACTTTACCTAATGTGTGTTCTCTCTGCTCTCTACTGCACAGAACTCTTGACTCTTCAGGTCTTAGGAGAGGCCATTCCCTTGGGCAAAGCTGTACCTACTTGGGTTCTTGATGCATCCCCTTCTGGCCTACTGAGAAAGTGATCAAGCACTTTCACTTCCCTTTCCCTGGCTTCTCTCGCTCAACCCCTGCCTATACAACAGAACAAAAACCAAACCTCCCTACTTTCTGCATGAATTACTGTTCTCTTTTTTCTTTTTCCTTTTGAGATGGAGTCTTGCTCTTGTTGCCCAGGCTGGATGCAATGGCACGATCTCAGCTCACTGCAACCTCTGCCTCCCAGGTTCAAAAGATTCTCCTGTCTCAAGCTCCCTAGTAGCTGGGATTACAGGCGCCTGCCACCACACCCGCCTAGAGGATTAAATTTGTCAATATATGTAAAGTACTAATAGCAATATTTGGCACTTGACAAGTGTTCACTAATATAATTATTAGCCATATACATGGTAGTTATTGTAGCTACTGTTATTCGCAGTATCCAACCTAGACTCGGTCACCAACCTAACATTCTGTAACATTCAACTGTGTTTGACTTTCCCTTCTTTTTTTGCTTTTAATATTATTTATTAAAATAGAAGTACAACACACATACAGAAGAGTGCCCATTTCATAATGGTCCAACTCCGCAAGTGTTCCCAAATGAATACACCTGTATTACCAGTGCTCAGATCCAGAAATAAAACATTTATGATTACCCCAGAAGCCTCTCCCCAACCCCCATCCTCATGCTCCCTTAGTCACATCCCCCTTTGTAAAAATTTATTTTAACATTTATAGTTTTTATAGAATACTGAAAAACTTAGGAGGATGACAATGAATTTTATAGTAAATCACCTACTTGCTTGTATGGTTTTATTCTATAAGCTACTTTGCAGCTTCATTTTTCTAATAAGTCCTTAAAATATGAAGCTATTTTTAGGAAAACATTGAATTATATATTTTAAATTTGAATTATTAGTTTGATCAATTGTCAGTGTTTTAAGGGAGATTTTAACTTTTCATCATGTTAGCCATTGCGTATGTGTATGTAGTTAGCATATTACATCACTGAAATGTTTACAATTTTAACATGTAGTACAAGTTTGTCTGGGCAAATCTTTATTCATTCAAAAAATCACAGCTGATTGTTTTTCCATTAAAAAAGGGAAGGCATTTGCAATTTAAAATAATTTTTTTTCTTATTTACAGAAAGGCATTTCGTTTGCAGCAGAAACACTACAAAATCATTTAATGAGTCTCTTATACTATCTAGGAGTTTTTATACTGATTTGTTTTTATTGAAATACAATGTAAAAGAAAATGTAATGTATGCCCACAGCTGATAATCTGCAGAAATTAAATTCACCTATTACTCCACTGGAGAAAAAGCAAACCTCTGTCAATATTTGATGTCTAATCTTGCAGTGCTTATTCTATGCAAATGCAATTTTAAGAGTTACTCTCCTCCATCCTTTCTTTCCTACACTCTCCCCACCTAGCTTTTGGGGGACTGTCTTCAAAGATCAGAGACGGGAATACACTAAAGCTAAAAATTTGACCTGGCCCAAAGTAAAAAACAAAAACAAAAAACAAAAAAACAACAAAAAAACCCACAAAAAGTTCTTGAATTTCAAAGCTTCTGCTGCAGTTTCTTTGTGTCACTAGGGTTTCATATTTTCAGACAAAGCATTGTAGTGCGCCTCAGGTCTCTCCATCAGTAGAAACAGAAAGAACGGAAACTGCTTTGCAAAATGATGTAAAACCCAAAATACACCATGGGTCTGAACTCAGGAAAAAAACATAATTGCTTTTAAAATGTGGATTTAGACTTCATTATTTCTGAGAATCACAGCTTTCCTTGAAAGGGGTGGGATGTGTATATAATAAAGAGAGAGGCTATGAAATCTAGCCACATACTTACTGGAGAAGTACAGGAAGAAGGATGCAGAGCTCACTATCGCCAGGGTGCCAGAGCCCTCCCTGCACTGTCCTGCTGAAGCTTCTGTCTTATTGTTATCAAGTGAATCATTGTGAGTTTGCTGGATGACTATTGATACACGCTTGGCTTGCTACTAACTTTATTAATTTTAATTATATATATTTTAAATTTTAACTATATCTATATTTTAAATAAACAATACATTCACACCCTGCCCCTTAGACACTGAGTTTGCCTTCTTGTACTTTCATGCTTTCTTATCTTTTCTGGGATAGTCTGTTCTCTCTCTCTTTCTCTCTCTCTCTCTCTCTCTCTCTCTCACACACACACACACACACACTCACACACACACACATTCTCTCTCACACACATATTCACACATACACACACGCACGCACACACACACACACCTCTTTTTAGTTTAGCTCAGAGGTACAAAAAACCTTTAGTGTACAAAGGTTGTATACATGACACAGAATATACTCTACTTGATGGATGATTTAAGGGATTTTTGAGGGGGAAATGGACGACTTAAGGGACTTTTTGGGGTTGGGGGAAGGGTCTCTCTCTGTTGGCAAGGCTGGAGTGCGGTGGTGCAATCATGGTTCACTGCAGCCTCAATCTCTCAGGCTCAAGTGATCCTCCCACCTCAGCTCCCCAAATAGCTAGGACTACAGGCACATGCTACACACCTGGCTAATTTTTACATTTTTTGTAGAGATGGGATCTCACTATGTTGCCCAGGCTGGTCTTGAACTCCTGGGCTTAAGCAATCGTCCCATCTCAGACTCCCAGTATGCCGGGATTACAGGTGTGAGCCACTGCGTCCGGCTCTGATTTAAGGGATATTTAAGGGCCTAACTTTCAGTGAACCATTTCCAGAGTTAATTAGAAACCAGGGAATCACCAGGATCACCTCTGATCCTGGCTTTACCCTTACTCTCCACATAAATGCTAATTCTATTCCTAGTGTTTACCACTTTGATCCCCTCCTCTCTCCCTGCCGCCACTGCCCCAGTCCAGGTCAGCATCATCTGTCATTACTTAAAAGAGAAACCCAATTCATCTTCTTCCTTCGGCCTCTCCTTGCAATCCATTATTTCCCCCAAATGCCATCCAATGTGTCCTTCCTAAAGCATAGTTCTGATGTCTCATTCCTTCTGAAAAACAGTAACTTAATGGATTGCATTTTCCATATCATAACATTTTAAATCGTCAGTAAAGAAGAGTTTTTCCTGAAAGGGTGAGCAAGTTGCAGATAAAACAATATCTCTTATGTCAGGTATGGGGTGGTTGCTGAGTCAAGGCCCTACAGAAAAGGTAGCTCAAGAAGCTGCTACGGGAGCTAGTCCTTAGGAGAAAAAACTGAGTACTCTCTGTACCCTCAGTAATGCTTGAGGGCTAGAATATACCCTGAGTAACCCCTTCTTCGTTTCCAGGTGGCTAAGAAATCTAGAAAAAGTCGCTTCCTGCACGTAGATTCAGAACATTGGAAAACGCTGTTGTTGCTACCCATTTCCTTCCTCCTTTCAAACAAAATTCTTATTGGGATTTTCTAAGAACTGACTGACCTCACCTGCAATTCCAGGAAGGCCTTAATAGCCTCTTCCTAGGAACCGATTCAATTTGGTGATTTTCCAAGGTGGCTTCAAAGGGAGCAGCCTGTAGCAATTGCAGCAGCCCCAATCCGAAGGTTAAGATGGACCAGGGTTCAAAAAAAGCAATAACGCAGCCGGGCACAGTGGCTCATGCTTGTAATACCAGCACTTTGGGAGGCCAAGGCAGGCAGATCACCTGATGTCAGGAGTTCAAGGCCAGCCTGGCCAACATGGTGAAACCCCATCTCTACTAAAAATGCAAAAATTACCCAGGTATGGTGATGGGTGCCTGTAATCCCAGCTACTCAGTGGGCTGAGGTAAGAGAATTGCTTGAACCTGGGAGGCGGAGGCTGCAGTGAGCTGAGATCTTGCCACTGCACTCCAGCCTGGGCAACAGAGCAAGACCCAGTCTCAGAACAAACAAAAAAGCAACAAATCCCATGTGCCCATTGAATCCTGAGTTTTCCTCTGATTGGATGGACCCAGGCCACCAGCTCATCTTGAACCAATCACTGTGGCCAGGGAGAAGAGGTGTTTTGATTGGCAGGCCTGAATGGGGAGAACCCTGGTGAACTCCTTTTAATCTAAGAGGGTAGAAGAGAGATGGTGCTGAAGCAGGAACGGCCACAAACAAACATCTCCAACACCGAACTGGGAAAGAAGTGGTGATTTATTTGGCTGGGAGCTGCAGCAGTCAGGGATGCCTTAACAACCGAGCTCCCTGACTGGAAAATCCTAGCCCCTTTTAAAGGCTTACAATTCTAGAAATTACAAGTGAAAGGGTCTTGATCCATGAAGTAGGCATGGGGTACATGACTTAGGTGGGGGTCTGATCATGTTTAAGAAAAAACAATGCCTTCTGGAAAGATTCCTCCATACCATGCCAGCGATCAATAGGAATGCCATCAATAGGAATGCGATTAAGGGTGGTGTCTGGTCTGCCAGCTTTTACCTCTCCCATTGAAATGCAATGTAGAAGGCTAGGGGGAAGTGATCTTAGAAGCTTGAGAGGATTAAGGGTCTCCTTCCTCAGTGCACCAAAAGATAAGTGGGAGCTGTTGAAGGAATTGTGAGCAATGGATGCTGGAAATGTGAACAACTGTTGTCTACATGTGTCTCGCAGACTGTCACCTTTGTGCATTTGCCTAAGGGGGTTCCCTCTGCCTAGAAAGCCCTCACCTTCAGCATTGCCCACCTAAATCTAAGCTGGCCTTTCAAGTCTCCCCATTTTCCCTTGCTCTGCGATTCCTCCACCCCAAGCCGCCCCAGGGCATCCCCACTTCATTTCCTCATCTTCTTATTGGACCACAGCACTTACTGCTGGGCCTTGAGTTGGGGTCACTTGGATTTATGTTGGTCTCACCTCTGAGGCTAGGCCTCCTTGGAGAGCACCAAGGCAGTCTTAACTGTTTTGGGGCCTTCCTGGGCTCCAGCCCAGCAAGCAGTGCCTGTCACTGGAGATAATTGATATATTTTGTTTAACTGAATAGGCTACTTACAGAGAACAAGCTGTTTTCAAGCCCCCTCAAATATTTCAGAAGCACTATTTACACACTTGAGAATATGTTCCAGTCACTCTAGGCTATTCATTAGAATAGGTCCCTTAAGCAACTCTCCAAGTTGGGCTGAAGTAGCTGTTTTGCACTTAGGAAGGGGGATTGGAATCAGCATTATAGTTGTGGTGTCTCCACCTCAGTCTGCTTCTTCAGCACAACAAAAGGAATATGTTCCCAAACTCAAGACTGATCAGGGCCTGGTGGGAGATTAACATTTATGTGGTTTTAAGGCCGGACGCGGTGGCTCACGCCGGTAATCCCAGCACTTTGGGAGGCCGAAGCAGGTGGATCAGCTGAGGTCAGGAGTTTGAGACCAGCCTGGCCAACATAGTAAAACCCTGTCTCTACTAAAAATACAAATATTAGCTGGACATGGTGGTGGGTGCCTGTAATCCTAGCTACTCAGGAGGCTGAGGCAGGAGAATCTCTTGAACCCAGGAGGTGGAGGTTGCAGTGAGCCGAGATCTCACCATTGTACTCTAGCCTGGGCAATAAGAGCAAGATTGCAAGACTCCATCTTAAAAACAAGACAAAACACAACATAACACAACACAACAAAACAAAACCAACATTTATGTGGTTCTAGAAAGAGGACTCAACTGGGCCAAAGCAAACCTCTCTCAGTGTTCTCCACTTCCCAACCCAGCCTTCCCTATAGCCTAGGGCTGTCTGCTTCCTCTCTGGTTCACTCCTCACCTCCATGAGAAAGAAATCTCTTTTGTTTTCTAAATTCTCAGGTGGGGTGGAAACCTTCTAAGTTCCCATCAGGTGCTTGAACAGCTTGAAAACCTCTTTATGAGGTCGTACTTGGTGATTATCCAGCCTGGCTTACACACCTTCTTGTGAGATGGTCCTTTATATTTTTGAATGCCTCTGATTATCAAAATATTCTTACACAAACCACAACTGCTTTCCTATTGCTTCTGCTTTGTGTTGTGGAGTCATGCACAACATTGAGACAGGTCTCAGTCGTGTGTGTGTGTGTGTGTGTGTGTGTGTGTATGTGTATGTGTGTGTAGAGAGAGAGAGAGAGGAAAAGACAGAGCCGCGAAGGCCTGTAGGGATCAATCTAGGTCAATGGTGGTTAACAAAGTTTCTTTTTAATTTTTTTTCAAGATATTCAGGAACAATAAACATACTTGGGGACACATTTTTCCTATTCATAGTGAAGATGGGACTTGATGGTTGGGTAAATGCATATTTGCATAATTCCCTTGGGTTAAGACCCACTGAACAAAAAAGGAACCCAAACCAGAAAAGTAGATACATTCTATTCTCTTTTATCTTAAACTAGGTTCAGGCCACAGTAGCCTACCACAATCTCATTATCTCCATATACAAAATAATGTAAACCAAATGGAAAATGAAGATACCAAGAGAAATACAAAGTGACACCCCCTCCCCACCCCAACAAATGGCCAATTACCTGGATTTTCTATCTGTTGCTCCAAGGGCTGGGTTTTCTTTTCTTTTTTCTTTTTTTTTTTTAAATCTAAATGAAAAGATAGGCAATCCGTTTTTAGTTCTACTGGTGGTTATTTTTATGATGTTAAGCACCATGCCTATGCCTATAATTCTCAATATTTCAGCTTCAAAAGTGAAATTGTGTCTGATTCACCCTCTGAGAGATGAGAAAATTGTCACCTTTACTTTATACTTCCTGATTTTTTATTCTTCAATTTTTGTCCCTATTTTAGATGAATTATTATTGTTTTTATGCTATATAGCTTTTATTTCAAGAATTATATCTGTCAAGAGTCTTACTTCAAAGGCCCAGGCCCAGTTTCACAAGTGAATGGATTATTTAAAGTTTCAAGGAGCAGATAATCCCTATGCTATTTAAATTATTTCAGAGCAAAAAAAAAAAAAAAAAAAAACCGAAGGAAAGAAAGAAACCATCCTCCTGTAAGGCCTTTTGGGCCAACTGACTGTGCCATGGACAAGATGGTGACCTCTGTGACCTGCACGTCCACTCCAGATGAGTTCCTGGAACTAGAAAGTCTGAAGTAACTAGAAAACCACAAAAGGAGAAGAAATGACAAACCCCTGTGGTGTCTAATTAACGTTGAGACATTTTTCTGTTGTTCCTTATTCCCGCCTCAACTGATAAGGCAATTGGACTTTGTAACCAAGCTTGGTCAACCTCGTGACCCCAGACCCTATGACCACCTCCCAGCTTGCAAAAACTGCTCTGAACTGTAACTTCTGTAACTTTCCACTGCATACCCCAAACCTATAAAACCAACTGCTATCCCACCACCCTCTGCTGACTATCTTTTCAGACTCAGCCGGCCCACACCTGGGTGAGTAAACAGCCATGTTGCTCACACAAAGCTTGTTTAGGGGGTCTATTCATTCAGAGTGTGCATTTAACATTTGGTGCCAAAACCCAGGATGGGGGAACTCCTATGGGAGACCAAACCCCTTGTCCCTGTTCTCTTTGTGCTCCCTCTGTGAAGAGACCTACCTACAACCTAGGCTCATCAGAGCAGCCTGTGCATCCATTCACCATCCTCAGATCAGGTAAGTGGTTTGCCTCAACTCTCTTCTTTAGCCCTTCTCGCTGCCTGTCAACCTTCTTCGCCTTTCAGTTTCATTTTCCTCTCCCTTTCAGCGGAGACAAGAAAGGCAGGACTTTCCATGAGGTTCATGACTGGAAAAAGTCCTATGTAGGTCACAGAACTGGGAAGACAGTCTTTCCTCTGTGACTGATTATTGCAGAGACACCTGCTCTGGTCACTCACTCACACTTGTAGGTGATGGATCAACGCAGGGGATGCCCCCTTTGACCGAATCACCCCTGGTACAGACCAAGGTTTTAGTCTGGGATGCCTGCTAAGCTGCTCATTTGTGCACTCACTTTCCTTGTTTCCGCTGCTCTTCTTAAACTACGGGCAATCTGCCGCCCTCCATTCCTCCCTCCTCTCCCTTAGCCCACATTCTGAAAAGATCTCAAACCCCTCCAGCTCTCACCTGACCTAAAACCTAAGCATCTTATTTTCTTCTGCAATACCGCTTGGCCCCAATGTAAATTGGCAATGGCTCTAAATGGCCAGAAAATGGTACCTTCGATTTTTCTATCCTGCAGGATCTAGACAACTTTTGCCATAAAATGGGCAAATGGTCTGAAATTCCCTACGTCCAGGCATTTTTTTTACACTCCAATCCCTCCTCCGTCTCTGCTCTCAAGGCAGCCCATCCCAACTTTTCCTTCTCTCCCTTCCACCCACCCCTCCTGCCTCTGCCGGAGACCCAGAATCCTCCTTGTCCATCAACCCTTCTGATCTTTCTCCTCCCTACTTGTCCGAACCAGACCCCAATCCAGGCCCTAACCTTCCCCGAGAGCCTCCCTCCTCTTCCTCTGCCCACGACCCACCACCGTATGCCCCTCCTGTCACCTCCCCACCTCATACCCGGTCTGGCTTACAGTTTAGTCCCTCGGCTAACTCCTCCACCCCTGTCCAACAACTCCTGCTTCAAGAGGTGGCTGGAACCAAAGTCATAGTTAGGGTGCACGTTCCTTTCTCTATATGCAACCTTTCCCAAATTGGCCATTGGCTAAGCTCCTTTTCATCAGATCCTCTGATACTTAATCTAGTCCTATAATCTCACCTGAAGTGACTTAAATGTCATCCTTACTTCTACTCTCACCCCTGAAGCCCTGACATTAAAAAGCTACAGAAATTAGAATCTGGCCCTCAAACCCCACAACAGGAATTAATCAACCTCGCCTTCAAGGTGTTCAGTAACAGGAAAGAAGCTGCCTGGCGGCAGCGCATCTCAGAACTACAGATGCTTGCCTCTGCTGTAAGACAAA
>CAUYLG010065986.1:0-24156 GCA_963573385.1 Cacajao melanocephalus | reverse complement strand
TTCACTTAGTGTTTCTCTCTTTTTATTTCTGAAATGAATATAAAAACATAGCTTTCAACAGAGAGAATTCACTGTGGCACTGTTTACAATAGCAAAGACCTGGAACCAACCCAAATGCCCATCGATGATAGACTGGACAAGAAAAATGTGACACATATACACCATGGAATACTATGCAGCCATAAAAAACAATGAGTTCGTGTCCTTTGTAGGGACATGGATGAATTTGGAAACCATCATTCTCAGCAAACTGACACAAGAACAGAAAATCAAACACCTCATGTTCTCATTCATAGGCAGGTGTTGAACAATGAGAACACATGGACACAGGGAGGGGAGCATCACACACTGGGGTCTGTTGCGGGGGATAGAGGAGGGACAGCGAGGGGTAGAGAGTTGGGGAGGTATAACATGGGGAGAAATGCCAGATATAGGTGACGGGGATGGAGGCAGCAAATCACATTACCATGTATGTACCTATGCAACAATCCTGCATGTTCTGCACATGTACCCCAAAACCTAAAGTGCAATTAAAAAAGAAAATGCCAGACATATTCCTGCCTTGGGGACTTTGCACTGGCTGTTCCTTCTACCTGGAACACCCTTTCCTGGATACCCTCATGGCTAACTTACTCTTTTCCCTCAAGTTCATGTTTAAAGCTTACCTTCTGTATAAGGCCTGCCCCAAACACCCTCCTTGAACACGTAACCCATTCCCAATTTCAGTATTTCCAGTCACTCTTACTCTGCTCTGTTTTGTTCAATGGCATTTTTTTTTTTGCCTTCTGTATATAGTTTCTATTTTTTATGATTGCTATTTATCATCTGTTCATACCTATTAGAATGTAAGCTCTATGAGGGCAGGGATTTTTAATTCATTGATGAACCCTACGGGCCTAGAATAGTGTCTCATAGGTAGTAGACTGTCAGTAAACATTACTGCATGAATACGTCTGCAAAGTTACCACATACTTTTATTTCATAGAGAAGTTTTCTTTCCGGTCTCTCCAAGGGCAAATAAGCTAAACTGCGATAGAACTGAGTCTCTCTTTGTTGCTGTGGGGTTGTCAGGGAGCAGGGACTATGCTGCCTCTGTCCAGGGCAGAAGGAATGGCTGTGGCCTGAGTCACTGATCTAGTATCTTTTCCCTCCGGGCCTGGGCCCTTTAACTCTAGAATATGTTTCTGTGAGTAGAAATAGAGAGGCAGATGGAAAAAAAAAAAAAAAAAGACTCATCCCACATGGTTAGATGTTCAGGGCGGCTCTTACATCTCAGGAGCAGTGAGGATGATCCCTGAGCATTCTTTGTGCAGCCATTCTAGGTACTGAGGAAGAGAAATGATGTAGCACCAGGTCTACAAATGCAGCAGCGCAGGAGCCCGGACGGGGCCCCGGGAGCCGCCTGATGCAGCAGATATTCAGTTCACTGGGCGTAGCTTCTAGACCTAGGCCAAGTGGACACTGAGTGGGATGGGGATGGGGGTGGTGGCGGCGGAAGAGAAGGTTTCCCAGAAGTTGTGGAATCTCAGCAAGTTCGCCAAGCCAGAGGCTGGCTTCAAGTAGCCAGATGTCTGAATGGAGCAAGCCGGAGTCTTGGCCACTGTGGGGCTAAGGCCTTAGTCTGGTCAGTGGGGGCAGGACCCAGCAGGGAGAGGAGTTGCAGCCCGGGAACCAGGCTGGTACTGTGATCAGTTACCTGATGGGTGGGACAGGCAGCTCAGGAGAACGATTCTGGAGACCCTCAGCATCCCCAACCGCAGCCCCGGCCTAGGCTGAGAACTGGGGACAAGCTGAGCCAGAGCGGGTGAGGAGCCTGGAGCAGCTCCCGCTGTGGAGGCGGGAGGAACACAGAGCAGGGCAGCCAGGCTGGGCCAACCCAGGTGCTGAAAGGCTTCTTCTCGAGAGGAATGTCTGAGTCCAGTCCCTCTCCCTTTAGCTCCAAGTCCTTACTACACCAGGGCTTCAGTTTCCTCACTCTTTCCTCGCAGAAGTGCTGAAATAACTGAAGGAGAGCAGCTCTGAAAGCCTCCCGAGTGTCGTGGGGCTCCTTCCCCAGCACTCTCTGGAGGACCAGGTCTCTGACTTCCTCCTTCCTGCCCCAACCACAGCCCAACCGAGGCAGTCTGGAGGATGAGGGACCGCAGCAGGCCTGGGCCTTACAGCTGAGCTCCCTCCCGTCCCCCTTGCCTAGCCAGAGCTGGTTTATTTGAACTAAGAATTTAAATGTAAATATGCAACATCCCTTCCCCTCTCCCTCCACTCAGTGGGAGGGAGTGTGTGTCCACCTCTGTCAGCTGCAGCAAGAGTGCCCAGTGCACCCAGATCCTATCTACTTTGAAAAGAGCAGAAATATTAGACACGGCTAAATAAGAAAACACAGATTATTGCTGGAGACCCCTAAGGCCTACTTTGTCTGTGCAATAGTTTGTTTTACTTTTCACATAATTTATTTTGGCTGCAGCCAGATTGATGGTGATTATATCTGAAATCCCTCCCACATATCTGTCACATAAACACTTCGTTTAATTCAGGTTTTTAAAACTCTATGGGCCAACGGGGAGCCAGCTTTCGGATTAATTAGCAGACGCTAATGCTGGGCATCTTGTCACATGGTCCAGCAGCTCAAAGGCTGAGGGCACGAGAGGGGCCAAGCAGGCAGCCCTGGCCCCAGTCTCAGGAGTTTGATCCTTTCTGCCGGTAAAGGAAAACCAAGGACGATGTGGAAGGGGAAGAAGGCTGCTCGCTGTCCAGCCTGGCTGGGGAAACAGATTCTGGGCTGCAGAGTGGGCCAAAGTCTCCCATCCGGACCCAGCCAGAGGGGGGAAATTCATATGTGTTTTGAAGTCGATACAAAATAAACCCCCAGCTTCCTCGGCGTTTCTGTCGATAGCATCACTAGATCCGACACCTCCTGGGAAGGGGAAGGGCCTTAGGGGCCAGGGCAGGGGAGGGAGGACCTGCTCAAACTGCTGGGAATAAGCGTAGGGCCCAGAGCCTTGGAAGCTACGGCTCTGATTCCCGAGACCCCCCGGACAGCCCACTACCCAGTGGTTGCCCGGGCCCTGCCAGCGCTGGGCAGGACTTCCTTCTGTGTGATGGGAGTGTGCCTCTAACAGGCTGCATATGCCCACCAGCTGTTGCTCTCTTTGCCACTGCAGGCCAAGACAAGAAAAGCATTATTTCCTCCCTCCTTCTAATCTCCAGGCCTCACTAACTTCACAGGCCTGCTTTGGGCATTGTTCACAGAGGGCTCCTCTGGGGTGAGTTCCCCTTTTCGCAGAAAAGGCTCTTTATTCCCCCCATTCCTTTTACCTTTCCCTTTGATATGGAGTTCTTCCACTAAGGGGCTGTACGGAGAGTGTATAGGACTTCAACGTGGATGCTGGATTTGGCATTACAGGTTAATTACATCCTTACTGCTTCAGAAGCTGCCGTTCCATCTGTATGAGTGGTCCCAAGCCTGGGGGAACTCCTGTTCGCTGGAGAATGAACACTTTGCTGAGTGCCTAAGCCTCCAGTGTTTAGATGAACCGTCTCATTTAATACAAAAACCCAGCCTAAGAGGCATTTTTGAACCGGATTTCACACATGAGGATTCTGAATGGAGAGGTAAATTCTGAATGGATTTGCAGGGGGTAAGCCAGCCAAGAAGTGGCTGAAACAGCACTGAGTCTATGGCTACCTGAGTCCATGTTCTAATACAACCCATGAGGTCTGGAAGTGAGGCTTCCTCACTCTTGTCTTTGCTCTGCCACTAACCAGGATGACCCAGATCAATTTCCCGACCTTCACCAGACCTCGGTTTCCTTCTGTGTAAAGGAGGGGCGGGCAGCACCTCCCAGGCCCTGCCTTCCAGGGACGCCTGCCTGGATTCTACATCCAAATAACCATGAGAACGGGACCATCCCCAGCTCCTCAACCTGCAAAGGGACCGGAGGCCAAAACCCAGCTCCAGCCAGATCCAGTTACTAACCAAACACTTGTCTTTCTTTCCGACTGAAACTGAACGTGCCTGTCTGTCGCTTAGGGCTCTTGACTAAGAGTGCTCATTTTTAACCCTTTCATGGCAGCTATGTTTTCTGCAGTGCATAAAACACAAGGCACCAATTAGTCAGACATGACTCCACTCAGACCTCACCTGGGGACACCCTGTGAAAAGAAAGACCCGCAAGAGCCCAAGAGGGGCACATCATTTTTGGCTTAGCTTGTCCTAATTTTTCACTCCTGTTCCCTTTCGTAAATGGCACTTTGGAAGTGTCATTATTTCACCCTTCTTTTTAAAATAAAGGATCCCATTGTTTAGCAAGCAAGAAAGGAGAGGCTAGTTTGGAAAGGAGAGGGGGTCTGGGACAGGAATCAGGATCGGGGGTCATGTCTTGGCACAGGCGTGTGTGTTCCCCAAGGGGAAGGTGGGTAGGGCCAGGGCTCCCTGACAAGACCAGGGTAAGCATTGTGTTCTTCTGTACTAATTTTTATGGGCTTCCAAGATTTTTAAAACTCCACCCCCAGCACCAAAAAACAAAGAAACAAAAAAGCAGCCTTAGGGGACAGTACTGCGGCAACAATGAGAACCCAAATTCCAAAGCTCTTGGGTTCACCCCAGAATTAAGGACGTGATAGTCAAAGCCAGGAATCAGTGGAGCCTGAGCGCTGGCTGCTGGGCTCAGAGGCCTAATTGTCAGACTGTGTTTCCAGATGCAGGCTTTCTGCCTTTGGCACGGACTTTCTCTATAACAAACCCACTTTGGGGTCATTCATCAGTGCATAAATGCACACCTGGGAGGTGGGGGGACAAGCCCCCATTTTTCTGGCTTTATAAATATGGAACTCACTTTGCTCCAATTGACGTTTGCAGAGGCATGATAGATGAGAGCACCTTCCACCATGGAGCAATTTCAAATAAACGCAAGTCTGCTGGTCCAGGCTGCAGCCATCCATATCCTGCCGAGGAAATCAGCCTTCCCTTCCAGCCTCTTCCTTTCAGGTGAGCAAAAGCAAAGAAACAAGCGTGTAGAGGAGTTCCAGCTTCAAGCTTCCCACCCAACAAGGTTGGGGAGGAAAGTGCAAACTCTCAGCTCCATTTTGCTACTCAGCAAACGGGAGAAACTGGAAGTCCAAATCACAGAGCACTGAGGTCCCCAAGACCACCTGGGTACCAAAAAAGTGGAAGTGGGTAAGCTTCACTCCTGTCCAGTCCCCAGTGTCACTAGGAGTAGGAACCAAGGGCAACCTTTATACGTAGGTCAAATGGAGATTTGTCCAAATGGAGATTTAAAACACTAGTAATGCTGCCTGACCCAAAATATTGCCTGCACCTGATAGAATGACACCACTGGAGATGTGTTTCTTTGTGTTAGCCATTCTCTTACTTGGGTTTCTCTTCCTTGAGCAAATGTGCCAAGTGGGAAAATACATGTGGCTCCCTAACTTTTCAGAGTGAATAAGTTCCTCAAATCCCTTTCTAAAGAGGACCAGAAGGAGCCCTGACATTCCTTCATTCGTTAAACAAAAACTGAGCATCTCCTTTGCACCAGCACTTTGCCCAATGCACTGGGAAAACAAGGGTGAACTAAAGCAGATACAAGTGCCCAGTGCTGTCGTGTACACCTGTAGTCCCAACTACTTGGGTGGTCAAGGCAAGAGGATTGCTTGATCCCAGAAGTTTGAGGTTACAATGAGCCATGATCGCACAACTGCCCTCTAGCCTGGTCAACAGAGTGAGACTGTGTCTTAAAAAAAAAAAAAGAAAGAAAGAAAAAAAAGCAGACATGGCTCTTGCCTCTATGAGCCTACAATCTACTTTGGAAGGCAGTCACACAATCATCCAAAGAACAGGAAACGACGACTGTGACAGGACGAAGAAGATATCCTGAGAGCCCATGATGGGGTCAGGAAGGCTGCCCTGCCCTGGCAGGGTGAGGGGTGAACTTCTGAAGGATGACTCCTGGCTCCTCAAGCTGCCTCCTGAAGGGTGAACAAGGAGAGGGAAGGCACTCCTGGTAGAGAACAGCACAGGCAAAGGCCTATGAACAGTGGACAGAGCACCTCAAGAACACTGAAGGGAGCTGGGGTGGGGATGGGACAGTGTTGACAGACTGGTGGGAAGGAGCACCAAAAATAGAGGGGAGAGACAGAAGGTGAGCATCGCTGAGTTCATCTCCCTCCTCTGGCTGCAAAAGCCCTGCCTGGTTGCACCATATTCAAGGGGCAAATGTGATGATGACCTGTGGGCAACACTCCTGCAAAGGGGCTGAGACAGTGAAACATAAGTGCTATCCACTCTTAGTGACCAGGAGGCTGAGCTTGTGTGGAGCAGAGGCCAAGGTGGGCTGCTCTGTTGGGCTGAAGCTGCAGTGGCTGTGCTGGTGGGTAGCCGGCATCCTCGCCCGCTGAAGGCTCCTGGCTCGGAGCCTCTGTTGACTTCATTTACGATTCTCAGGAACCGACAGAGACAAACACATACCTGGGATTTCTGTGCTGCTGATGACAGGCCTGATGCTCCCGTCCCCACTCCCCCACCCACCACCTCAGGCGAGCCAGAAGCACACTTAGAATTTGACAGGCTGTCGTGGCCTCCCACTTAATTATATTGTCACACAAGCTTTCAGGGATTCCAAGAAGAGAACCCTCTTCAGGGAACTTGATTCTCCTTCCGAAGCATGCACTGGCTCCCCACAGCCCTCCCCTCACCACCCTGGGCTTTCCCTCTGAGAGATCTAGAGACAGTTCAGAAAGTGCCAGGTTGGCACAGGAAGGGTGTCACAGGAAGTGGAGGGTGGGAGAAGGCTCCTTCCACTGTGTTCCCTCACACTCTTCTTTCCCCATCATTCGAGCCTCAAGCCTGCATTTTCTGGGGCCTGTCGGTGATGGAGGTGGAGAAGCCACCATTACCGAAGTTCTAGAGAGAGCCCAAGAAGCGCTGGAGGTTCGGAGAGGTGAGAGCGCCCTGCAGCTGGCCAGCGACACTCAGGTCTGTCCTGTCACTGACTGCAGCATCCTGCTGTTAAGAATCAGGACCTAAAGCTCTTCCATCCATATGGCTCCCTGCTGTTTGGAAGGTACTTTCACGTACGGCATGTTACGGAAACTGCTCAAGAAGTCTACAGGTCTCCCAAAACGTCTTCTCAGTTGTCTTGGTTAGCAATAGGGTTACCTTTCTCACCTTTTCTTTTCTTCAATCTCAAGTTGAGAAAAAAGAAGACTCCACATATGCCCTCTCCATTTCATGACCTGCACATCTCCTTCCACACTGAGTGGAGCTGCTTTCAGTACCATGACCACTAATGCTAAGGTTCTAATCCCAGCGCCCTTCCTGAGTCCTCACTGGCTCTGCTGTATTTTTCCTGTCACCCAACAGCTTCCAATTCACTTCCACCTCCTCCCAGGCCATCTCTTCCCGGTCCACCTCCTCCTCCTCCCAGTCCACCTCCACCTCCTCCCAGTCCACCATCTGCTCCTCCCAGTTCACCTCCACCTCCCCCCAGTCCACCTCTGCCTCCTGCCAGTCCACCTCCCACTCTTGCCTCATCTTTCTGATCCACCACACCACACAGCTGTTTCTACCTAACTCGGGGCTCCAACCTAAACCCACCTTCGATTTGAAAACATTGCTGAATAACTGCTGTGGCCCCTTACACAAATGTCATTATCCACAGACAACAGACAACATACCTATGTAGAGACAAACATGTATGTTCTGTCTTCAAATCATTTTCAATAAATGTTGCCACAACACAACTCAGCTATGTAGACTTGTTTTTCAATCAATATTGCCTCAGGCTAGCAAATAAGGAAGGAAATCACTGGGAAATGCATTATTCATGAGCTCGCCAGAGCGCTGATGACTGGCAGTGATAAAGGTCCCCGTGTGAGCAAGCAGCAGTCTGATAGCTCTGTATCAAGTCAATCTATCCAGCCTGCTTCCTGTTTTCGGGAGCAGGAGCAGGGAGATCAGTTCTCAACACTTTTCTCTTCTCTTTCATTTAGGAGAGTGGGCCGGTGCACCTGTGGGAACTGAACTTGTCTTTTGCTCAGGTCATGACACGTGGGGAACAGGATGGAGCAGAGGAAGGAGAGAACTGAATTCCCTCGGGGGACACCCTGATGAGAATTAATTAGAGGTCTGTCCTTGGTAGTTCTTCCATTCATACCTTCTAATGAGCAATACAGAATCTCTCTCCGCTTTTGAGAATTCTGATTGGCAAAGGGAAGTAATCACTGGACAGTCATCCATATGGAGCCTTTTCCAGGTGGAAAGCCTGAGCATAGAGCAAGTTAGGGGTGCCCTGTGCCCCTCATCAATTAGCTTTCCTAGCAGAGCAGTGAATGAAGAAGGGGAGAGGGAGGGCCTCTGGGGCAGGGAATCCTGAGCTTACCCATGATTCCTCCACCAGCTCATTAAGTCATCTTGAAGAAGGTGCTCCCCTATACCTGGGCTTTTGAGTGCTCCCCTCCCCTTTTAAGTAAAAAGTCAGGAGCCCACAGTGTCCAGAAAAGAGACCCAGATTTTTTTTGAAGTGCGGCATGAGCTAGAGAGGGAGAGAAAGGGAAAACTGAGGAGTAAGAAAAAATTGTCATTTTCAAATTGAATTTCAAATCATGAACAACACATACTCAAATAACTCATATGCACCTGAGAAATGTGTTATGTAAATGAACTCAAAGTTCCAAAGAGCACCAGTTCACACACTATCACACATGCAGGTGCAGGAGCTGTGAATCCCAGGACTGTAACCACAGAAGACACGATGATCACAGGAAGAATGGTACCATGAGTCACTTCCAGCCCTGCTGAAACAGCTATGGCCACAGTTGTTGAGCGTCCAGAGGAAGGTAAGAGTCAGCTGTCTGATGTTACTTGTTGTAGGCCCCCACTCCGCTGTCTGCTGGACTCCCAGCAGGTTGTGTGGCTGGTATATGTGAACAGCAGGGTCCAAGTCAGAGACCAAAGGATGCAGATCCAAAGAAAAGGGGTTGGGCAGAAAAAGGTCCAAGGATCCAGTCTCCCACTTCCCAGGTGAAGGGGAGTGGAGGTAACATCATTGCCTCTCAGTCCTGACCAGACAGGGGTCTGGGAAAAAGAAAATAAAATCTCGGGACCCTAAACTCATTATGCCAAAGGGAAGAGTTAAACCTGGGAACTGGATCAGGCAAAAACTGTTTTCCTTGTTCTCCCAGGTAGCTGTAATCTCACATGCTTACTTTAGCTCATGTAAAATGTAGATTCACTGAGCCAGAGAGGAATGCGTAATTGACTTTCCCCTACTCCCTTCTTTTCATGTGTAAAATGTAGATTCACTGAGTGCTGATCAGCACCTCACAGGAATGTGACTGCCTGCCTCATTGCCTACTCACTCTCCTTCTTTTTTCTTCCCCTTCCACTTGCTCTGTCCCCCTTATATATTGAGGTTCACAAAACCCTCTTTGGAAAAAGTATAGGACACAGATCCTACTGTGACTTGTGTTTCTTTTTCTCAGGCATGTCCCCAACCTTGGCAAAATAAACCTCTAAATCCATTGAGATCTGCCTCAGTCACTTTTTGGTTGACAGGTCACAGATGAATGTGCAGGGTGAATCAATCAGAAGGTGCATGAGGCAGGGCATGGGACAGCAATGCTTGGTCATTATTTGGCCAAGAGATAGTGAATCTGCGCAACCAACAAAACCCCTTATCCGTAAGTCACACCACACTTCTGTGAAAAGTCTGAGTTACGGATTTCTTTCTTTTTCATATTGCGTTGATATTTTCATATACACAAAGGGCTTTGAAGGAGGTTAACAAAAATTGACAAATAGAAATCCTGTGATTCCACTTCCCAAATAGAAAAACATCACATCTTATCATTGGTATGGCGGATACATTCAAGTGTGTGTTCCTCAAGTGTGTGACAATTGTTCTTTTAATTGAGCTACTTTTCCTCCTGTAATTTTACTCCTATGATGGCAGTTGCCTGAAGGAAAGGCTTGCAGGAATCTCAAACACATAGAACTATGTTAATACCCACTGGGCAGTGACAAGAACAGCTAGGAATAAATACAACTGGCCCTCTGTATCTGTGGATTCAGCCAACCTCAGATGGAAAATATTTGAAAGACGAAAAGGAAGGTTGTGCCTGTGCTAAACATGTACAGGCTTTTTCTCTTACAATTACTCCCTAAGCAACACGGTATAACAACTAGTCACACGGCATTCACACTGTATTAGGTATTATAAGTAATCTAGAGATGATTTAAAGTATACAGGAAGATGTGTGTAGGATACATGCAAATATTACCCCATGTTATATCAGGAACTTCAGCATCTGTGGATTTTGGTATCTGAAGGGGATCCTGGAAGCAATCCCCCACAGCTTCTGAAGGACAGCTGTAACTTTCTTTTTTTTCTTTTTTCTTTTTTTTGGAGACAGAATCTTGCTCTCTCACCCAGGCTGGAGTGCAGTGGTATGATCTCGGCTCACTGCAACCTCTACCTCCCAGGTTCAAGTGATTCTCCTGCCTCTGCCTCCCAACTAGCTGGGATTACAGGCGCCCACCACCACACCTTTTAGTGGAGATGGGGTTTCACCATGTTGGCTGGGATATTCTTGAACCCCTGACCTCAAGTGATCTGCCAGCCTCGGCCTCCCAAAGTGCTGGGATTACAGGCGTGAGCCACCATGCCTGGCCAGGGACAACTGTAACTTTCACAAAGCTTGTGCACTGTACTCTTTGGACGCCATTCAGCTTCCTGCACAGATGCCACATCTAAGAGCCAGAGCCCAGCAGCGAGAAGGACTGGCAGCAGAAATACATTGCCAGCTGGCCAAGAAAGTGCTATGGAAACAGTTCTGCTGTCTGTTTTCTTTCTGGGTCATGAATTTGGGTCTGTTTAGCATGGGGTGAAAAACAACAATAACACCGCAACAATAAAAACCCTCTTCTTCCCTGAATAGTCCCACTGTGTGTCCTATGTCACAAAAGAGTACCTTAAAAATAATCTGGTCTAGTGCTTCCCAAACTGGGGTTTCCCAGAACACTTTCTAGGAGGTTAATAGGTAGGCTGTATAAAAAGAATCTCATGGATAGTTTGGGAAACATGCTGTATACCTCCCATATATTCATAATGCATATTTTAATGTTGAAGGTACTAATAGGTATTGCAGTAGATAAACCTTAACTTTGATTTATTCAGCATCCAACAAATTTATCCATTTTCTCCTCTTAGCACAGTCAATATAATACTGTAGAATGAAGTTATTTTGCTTAAATCCATATCTGCTCCCACCCAACCTCCCTCTTCCCCTAACTTTGTTGTTCCCATCCCACCCACACATAACTTTACCAATATTTTATTTTTATTTTTATTTGAAACAGAGTCTCGCTTTGTCGCCCAGGCTGGGGTGCAGTGGAATGATCTCAGTTCACTGCAACCTCCACCTCCTGGGTTCAAGCCATTCTCGTGGCTCAAAGGCATGTTCCACCACGCCTGGCTAATTTTTGCATTTTTAGTAGAGACAGGGTTTCACCATGTTGGCCAGCCTGGTCTCAAACTCCTGGCCTCAAGTGATTCACCAGCCTCAGCCTCCCAAAGTGCTGGTATTACAGATGTGAGCCACCACACCTGACCACTTTACCAAGATCTTAAAAAGGTTAGGCGAATGCCCAGATGAAGTTCTCAGAACACCTACTTGAAGATGGCAGCTTGTTGTATGTGGCTGATTGCTTCAACGGCCCCAATCCTTCACTCTTTCCTGTGTCCACGCCCTTTACTGCATCATTTTGCATTTCCTTTTGCCACCCCTTTGACATGGAGTTTGGTCATGTGACTTGGTTTGGCCAACAGAAATGACAGTGTGCCAGTTCCCAGTCAGGGTCTCAAGGGGCCTGTGTGATCCTCCTGCTCTTCTCCACCTGTGCTATTGCTGTGAGAACATGCCTGGTTATCCTGCTGGAGGATGAGAGACATGTGGAGCAGGACTGAGCCACCCTCATCACCCCAGACAAGGCCAGCCCAGATCAGCTGTGGCCAGCCAACCACTAGACATATAAGTGAGTCCAGCCTAGCCAACTCCCCACTGACCCCAGAGGCGTGAGCAGTAAACACTGATTGTTGCATGTGCTTGAGGTTTTGTGGTTGAGGGTCATGCATCATGCAGCATTACTGAGGCAGTAGATCATTGGTAAGAGAAAGAACATGGGCTTTGCAGTCGGTTATGTTAGATTCAAATCCTAGCGCCACTCTCTGTCAGCTGTACGTACCTGAACAAGTGATGCAACTTCTCTTAGCTTTCGCTTCCTCATCTTGAACAAAGATAACTTTAGAGCATGATTAGCGGGATTAACAGAGATCATGTATGAAAGCTCCTGAAATAGTGCCTGGCGCGTGGTAGGTAATCAGTGAATGTTACTTCCTTTGTGTGGAATCCTTTAACTGAGTGCACAGAATTTTTAACTAAGGCTAAGCACTTTGGCATCTTCATTCATAGATTTAAACGGTCTGGAGTCAGAGCTCATCAAGATTTCCCAAGCCATCCTGATGTACACACTATTTAGCAGCCTGCCTATATCACTTAGGGATACCGCACAAACTTCTTTCAACTATTCCACTTTCTATGTCAACAGTCTCCTACCTCATTTCCAAAGGCCACAAAGTAGCCCTTGGAGCAAACACGCTACCATTTATTTTACCATCTGGGATGTTTCCATCACTTTTTTCCCATCCAAATAAGGAGTAAATATATATGAAATACCAAGATAGATAAAATGATGTAATTGTAAAATAGCATGTAATGAACAAAAGAAGAGCAGAGAAAGACATTTAAATTAACAGTCCTGTGTAATCAGTGAACACTTGTCTCTGCAACAATTCCCTTAAAGAGGCACAAGGATTATATTTTTTAAAACTATCTATCCTGAATGAATAAAGTAAAAGCTTTTTTGTCTAAAGGAAAAAGCATCAGTATTCTGAGAAATTTTACTTCTGAGATACATCAAAGCCAAAACTCAAATTTGCCTGCAAGCTCTTAAAAAAGAAAGGACAAAGATAAAGCCCAACATTTCCAGATGTCAAGGGTTTGAACTGGTGACATTGATGGCCATAATCCCTGTCCCTCTGAACCTAGTTCTATTTCTAGTCCACTGGATGTATAAGACAAACAACCAGGAACTTTCCACACTGGGCTCCAAAGAAAAGTGTCTGCCTCTCTCCAAAGCCCTCTGTGAGCTCATAGTCCCCTCAAAATGCCATTTTCCCCATTTCAGGTCCTTCCAGTGGAAAAAGTGGGTAAGTCTGAAACAGCCTCTGCCAACTGGTCCTTGGGGCAGCCGTTCACCATTAGCAGATCCCCTGCTCCTGGAGGAAGTCATACCGGCCTACAGCGGAACTCCATTTCCAGTTATTACCGCTAGACAAATGGCTTTTAAATTACATTCTAAAAGGCTCACAGGCCATTTGTCTTTGTAAGTAACGGCACAAAATTTCCATTACTGCCATCCTCGCCCTGCAAAGGAGGATTGTAGGAAGGTGGATAAGAAAGAGGCACAGGAGGTGAAAATACCCAAGGTAGGGGCAGAAACACTCAAGATTTGATGCCGAAAAGTTGGCAACTTTTCTGGAGCCGATGGGAGCATCCAATCTGGCAAGACCTCTGAGAAGACAGCAGAGGTGGCTTTTCTTGGAAGCTACCTACATTAACAGACAGAACCAAGGAGGAACTTCCTGGGTGGGAAAGGAGAGCAGGTATGAGCAGCACTGGATCGTTATCCAGAGATAAAGCTGGATGGTGGCATGACCCAGCTTCGACCACCAGGCTAGAGAGTCTGGATTTCACTCTCTAAGATGGAACCTTGTGAGCAACTGGACTTCCCAAGGAAGTGGCCAGATGCCTGGCCCATGACCAGAGACTGGCTCTGACTCTGAGCTCAGCCCCTGGGGCTCCAGGACTCTCTCCTCACCTTCCTTGGGAGACCTTAAAAGCCAGGAGCTGCTTCTTCTACCAGGCTAGGCGTTAGCTCTGTGACATGTTATGAATAGGGAGACATTAGAGAAAAAAATTCCGGCATTCCTCCTCCATGCTCTAAAGCCTTTGTTTACCTTATTAGTTGAGGCCTGTCAGTTCTCCTGAGAACTGACAGGTCTAGAGGGTGAAGGAAGCTGTCACCGCATGGTTTCCACGCTGACAGTCTGTCTCGACTCTGTTTCAGCACACAGCCAGCCTCGAGGCACCACGTCATGCTACATCTTTCAGATCTGTGGCCTCCTTGAGGCATGGCGGGACCAGAGCCCCCAGTCTGGAGCCCAGAGAGTCATAGAGAGGGGCCTCTGAGTCTGCTGAAAACAGAAAGCTGCCAGTGTTCAAGGATGAAGTGATCATCATCTTGTATTGCTGGACGTGTCTCGTTCCCAGAAGGAGGTGCTGCTTCCGTGTACCTTCTCCTCCTGCTTCCTGTAAGAGATCTGAAGTCCTGTCCTTCATGGAAACAGTCCTCAGCCTGGCTATTTAAGATACTCCATATATTAACTCACGTCCCTTAAATTAGAGTTGATCACAGAAGTGCACACCATCCAGTGGATTGGCGTTGTTTATGTCCAGGAGAGTTGATTTTATAAAGATAAAGGGATTGAATGGAAACTATTATTTTACATTAGAACGAGCACAGCTATACTAAAAAATAGAATGCAAAAACATCATGCATTTTTTAATATAACACAAATACCCAAGGTGTTTTTTAAGATAACACAAATGCCCAAGGTCCAGATTCTTTGGGTTTATGTTTCTGCCCTTCTCTGATATTAGGAATACTTTGGTGAAAAGTTTAAGAATCACTTTACTAACATGACAAGTTATAAAATAGTTCCCAGTATCCAGTTTCCGGCAAGTCTATAGAATAGGGTTGGTATTTCAAGTTCTTCATTTATAGCAATAATAAAAAGATATCATTTATATACCAGGTCCATCCTGAGCACTTTATATATGCATCATCTTCTTTAAATATGGCTTCTGCCCAGTGAAACAAGGATTTTTATCATCACTGTGCAAAGAGTGTAAGTGACTATCCCAAGGTCACGCAGCTACAAAGCAGTGGCACCAAGATTTAAACCCAGTAAAAATATGACGTCAGATCCTTCTCTGTTAGCCATTTATCTACACTGACTATAAAATGAAGGGGCTGGATCGAATGACTTCAGAAGTCTCCAAGCCATGTACTCCCTGGGCAAAAACAGATGGAATGTGATCAGATAAACAGAAGTCCTTTCTTATAAAGACAAATCGGAGACAGTCAAGTCATCATTCGTTCATTCTCCTCCAGTTTTTGGTAGATAAGAATTCTGAGCTGGGTTTATGATTAGTGTCAAGTTGAGCAAAATTGAATCCAGGAAGGATTTCCGGAGAAAAACCACTGGAGTGGGCTTAGAGGACATGGATCCCAGGGGCTTTCCAAAGCTTCCAGAGTGCTATGGTAGGATGCATAGTAGCCACAACCACCCGGAAAGTGAATACAGAAGATAACAACCAAGGGACAAACTTGTGATTTGAAAAGAGGCAGCACAGCTAAGGAGCGGACCCAAGAGGAATGCCTGTGTTCCTGTGGGCGCCTTAGGGGCTCTTGGCAAAGTGGCTCCAAAGGACAGGGACATCTGATACCTGAACCACACCTGCCTTCCCCTTCCAAAAGCTACCTCTTGGTCTAGGATGCTGGTCCCAAGACCTGGTCCTCTGGGCCTGTTTTTATACAAAGCACAATCAAGGCAGGTTTGAGCCACAGAATCAAAGCGGGGAGCAGACAACCATGCAGGGAATCCAGGAGAAGAGAGCAAAGGGGAGGGGGTGTGACGCAAGATCAAGCAGCCTCCGTAAAGAGACATGTGCACAGGAGGAGAGACCCCACAGATCCCATGGTCCCTCAGCTGCCGTGGCTGGCAGCAGGAGGGGAATGGAGCCACCGGCTGAAAAAACGGGGCCTCTAAAAAATGTCATTGACTTGATGCCTTTCTTCCCCACCTGTCTCTGAATGCCCACCACTCCAGCCACTTCTACTGGAAGTCACCGAGCTTCAGCCACCTCTTCCCTGCAGCAGCACACGACTCCCCAAAGTGCACAGCTCAAGATGATGCCCCCAAAGTACATGGTACCGCTTGGCCAAGGATGGAATGCTGGGAAGATCTTTTAAATGTTTAACAATTGGTATGGCTTGGGCACCAACCCATAAGAACAGTGTTCTCACCAAAGGCATCTTCATGTTGGGTCCCTTCTGCCTTTTCATTTTAACCTTCAGTTATGTCCCCCCATGTGGGGCAGGCAGTCACCTTTAAGCCTATCTGCTGAGAATTCTCTGTTGGCAGCATCAGCCTGTCTGTCCCAAATCCCTCCTCTATCTAACATGCTTCCCCCAATGCCTAGGCTCTCTCCTTCAAAGGCTACCAAAGCATGTGACACAGGCATCCCTCATTCCAACCTCCAGTTGTCACTTGAGCTTTTTCCTTGACGTGCCTGTACCTCACCTTCACTGGCCACATCTCCCCATCCTGAGCTCTGCCTTCGACTTCCTGACTCCAATAATGCTTCCCATGTTGTTGGCATCTCTGCTAGGACACTGCAGTCTGGATTTGGCATTTGATGTTATGAAACTCAGCCCCTGACTGGCCAGTGCCCTATGGTGTTCTTTTGACTGCTTCATCCATCAGTTCTGCTACCCCATCGAGGCTGTACATGCCTGAGGGCAGGGAGTGGGCTTCGGGTTCTTCTTGTAATCCCCGTTGTGTCCCAGGCAAGACTGGGCACTCTGCGGGTGTTCAATGACCATGAAGCAACCAAGTTGACTTGTGTCTGGAAGCGAGTCCTGGTGTACATGTCTCTTTCCGGAGGCTGTGTGAACTTGCGTCATCACACCCCCTCCCCTTTGTTCTCTTCCCCTGGATTCCCTGCATGATTGTCTGCTCCCTGCCTTGATTCTGTGGCTCAAACCTCCATCTTGGTGCCTCAGTTTCCTCCTCTGTAAAATTAAAGGTTGTACTGTGGTCCTCAACCCTAACATCACATTAGAATCACCTGGGAACTTAGAAGAAGTCTCACTACCCGGGGCCTATTCAAGGGATTCTGTTTGAACAGCGTTGGGTCGGACAGGACATCAGTTTTTGTCCTCTTTTAAAGTACCGCAGGTGATTCCAACACACAGCCAAGGCTGAGCACACCTAGAATAGATCATCAAACAGTCCTGTACAACTCTGTGATTCCATGAATGGAACTGAATGGGATGGTATTCCAAGTGAGCTCATTTGTAACAGAGGGTTTGGTTTAAAGGTCATCCTGATGCACGGGCTGGGGAGCGGCCACGGGTGGGGGCTGTGGAAGTAACCACTGTCAGAGCTCAAGCCTTGTCATCATCTGTGCCTGTGGCAGGTCCTCCGCTGGCCCCTGCTCTTAGGCAATGCATTATTTCCAAAGGACTCTCAGACGCTGAATGAAAGGGTTAAGGCCTCCCCAAAACCCACCTCCCCCCAACATATTACGTGCTCTTTAAAATGTCAGGAAAAGTTCAGAATTGCTGTTGGCAGGTTGTGCCAAAATTCTTGCCTGAACATATTGGATTATAAAATATGTGGATATGACAAGCATATCTGACAGATCAGTTTACCTTATACTAAGATGATGTTTAAAAGAAAGACATTTTTTTTCACTGTTGTGGTTTAGGGCTTTTTGCTTGTTTTGTGTGTTTCCTGAGTGTTTTCTTTCTTTTCTCCTTCTTAAAATATGGTCCTGACTTTGAGTTGTGACATCAATTAAAAACTCAGCTAATGAAAAAGCTAAGCCCTTGGGAACGCATTAAAGACCACTTAGGAAAGTTGATTCCGGCTCCTTTTCAAAGTCAAATCTTAGACACCAAACCAAGTTCAATTACAGACGTCCATTATTCCTTGGGTATAAAAGTCTTTTTGTAACCCTCCCTCATTGTGGGGCTGCATAAATAGAGCATTTCATATTTTCCCTCTCTCTCTTTCTCTTTCTTCCCTTCCTTCTCTTTCTCCCTCCTCACTCCCTCCCTCCCTCTCTCACTTGTTGAAACAAGCATAGTAATTGCATTACCAGATTTTCAGGATTAACTTTTGGTTCAAGAAAAAGTGCTGAGTTTGAGCGTGTATCTGTAATTAGAGGTGGTAGGGTAATTAGTTGCACACAGCTAGAGAGTCTACAAGGGGCCTAGAAGACAAGTCTATTTGTTCTGTTTCATCACATGATTTAATCAAACAGTGAGTGCCTTGCCCACAGGCCTCACAAAACAAATATTTGCTGATTGATTGGTTCATCAAACAACTGGTCAATTCAGTTAAACCAGCTCTTTGCTGTCCAGTAAGCCAAGGAAAGAAAAATAATTGACCTAAGTCTTTCACTTTCCAAATGGCTGCTTTGCTGCCTTACAGAAACACTGTGGAACAGCACATGGTGAAGGTGTTGAAATCCACTCCTTTCTTTCCTTTTAATGGCTTTCCAAAATAAATAGCATTAAAAATCAGTAGGCTACAAAATGAAGCTCAAAATGAAAATCTATAAAAGATATTCATCACTTTGTCTAGATGAAGTCCCGCTTCTCAAGCCGCCTGTCTCTTTGGGGTCAAGGTATGTCCCATCACTGAAATATGTTTAAGTCAGTGTATCCCAGGAGCAGAGCTATCTTTACCCAGGGAGGCATCCTCTCCACTGCCAGCTCTCTAGAAGCAAATGCAAAGATGCAGTCAAATCACTGGATATTTTGATGTGGACATGATAATATCTAGATGCAAAGGAGACATGAAGGCCAGATGCTGGTGTCCTGCCAGCCCCCCAGGGAAACCTTTGCTTTCTGTGCCACCCATTCATTAGCAGGCTGCAGAAAACTGGCTGGACGCCCCACTCTGCCCATTGGTAGAAATCCTCAGTGGAGAGTGCCTATGAGCAAGGTGCTCACTTTATTTTCCATTCTGGAGCCACTGATCAGAGGATATTTGTCTCTGTTGGGCCCAGAAGAAAGTAGTTCACCCATAGTAAGGCAGGGATCCAGCTGTGCACAGAAATGCCTGCCCGGAGGCTCTCTGCTGAAGCTGAAGAATGGCAGGGAGGCAGCTTTCCATGAAAAGCAATTTAAAGTGACATGATGTTAAAGGCCAGGAGTCCAAAAAAAGGCAAACATCCCATCACCTGTGAGTGATCCCCTGAGCCCGGGGAACATTTTTTAAAAATCCGTCTCACAATCACCCAGTGTTTAACTTGAAGTCCATTTGTTAATTTCGTAAACACAGACATGATATTGACAATATGCCTCTAATCCAGGCAGGAAGGAAGTATCCGGTGTCAGGCAACTCCAGGCCCTCTCTAGTGCCCCTCCCCTGAAGGGCTGCATGAGGCGGGACAGCTCAGACAGCAGGTGGAAGGGCAGTGGGGTCAGGGGTTCCTTAACCGTCTGAGGGCCAGGACACTCTCCCTTGGGAATGGGAGAGGAATCTGTAAATCTCCTCTCTTCTCACCACGCTTAGCAGTATAAAGTGGTTTACAGTTTACAAAACACCCTTCATATTTTCTGACTAGTTAAATCTTCAAGCCTGTCCTATGAGACAAGCTGTGATGGTTAACTTCATATGTCAACCTGGCTGTGCTATAGTGCCCAGATATTTAGTCAGACGTTATTCTGCATGTTTCTGTTAAATCAAGTTAAGTGGGCTTTGAGGAAAGCAGATTACATTCCATAATGTGGGTGGGCTTCATCTAAACAGCTGAAGGTCTTAATGGCACAGAGTTGTCTCTTAGAGCAAGAAGAAATGCTGCTGGCAACCTGCCTTTGGACTCAGTCCATGACTCTTCCCTGAGTCTTCAGCCTCGTGGCCTGCCCTGCAGATTTTGGACTTGAACCTTTACAATCACATGAGCCAATTATTTAAATCTTTTTCTCTGTCTTCTCTCTCTTGCTCCCCGTCTACTGTATATATCACACACACACACACACACACACACACACACACACACGCATGCACACACCCCTACCTTGTTGGTCTGTTTCTCTGGAGAACTCTAAATAATACACTGGAAGTATTATCAGTCCTGTTTTATGATGAGGAAATGGGCTTAGTGAGACTAAGAACTCACATTGGGCTACTGTGGCATAAACTGGTCACTCAGAATCAGCACACTGGGGCAGGTTCACACATGATGACTTCATCATTTAGAAACGTAAAAGGCCAGGGCTGGGTGAGAACCCAAGAGGACGGAGCTTTGGCCCCTGATGTCAGATAAATATATGTCTTGATCATATCACTTCTGTTCTTGAAGATTTCTGGGGCTTGTGCCCCCACCTCCTACCCCCTTCACCCATAGCTTCTTCCCCTGCTGCTGATTGAATCTACCTTCTTTCTTAAGGTAACCCCATTTTCTTTGATGGCATCATCTACACAGGGAAACTTGCCTGACTGTAAAGTTTCTAGCAGGAGGCTTCTCCTTTAAATGGCAGTTTTAAATAGCACACACACAATGTTCAGAGCATAGCAGACGCACAGAATGAGCAGTCATGTTAGCGGCATTCTATGAAGGTAACCTGGGCTTTGTAAACCGTAAGGCATTCAACAGAGGTAAGGAGTCATCACCATTATTGTTCTAGGTTGTAGGACTGAGTGAGATTGAGAGAGAACACACAATTTCTTAGGTGTAAGAAGCAGGTCATAAAAGGTTCAAGTTCAAGGTCGAGATGACTCCATGCTAAAAGTCAGTTTAAGTGAGATGATATGAGACGTAAGACCCTGAACTTAAGTAAATAAATTCTGAACCCTGGTTCAATCACTTTTCTTTCCAAACCGTCTCACTTCTTCATGGTAGTATAAATAGGGTCCCCTTCTTTATTAGGAAGAATTGTTTTGATTGCAAGAAACAGAAACCAACTCAAGCCAACTTAAACATGCAAGTGCAGTTCTCACAGAACCCAAGGGCCAGAACAGCTGAACCTAAGGAAGGCTCTGGAATCTGAAATGGAAGGTCATGGGGGAACCCAGAAGACTCTTTTTCTTCCTCCTTCAGTGACTTCTTTCTTGTCCCTCTGTTAACTCAGTCCACATAGTAGAAAGAAGCCTACTCACTGGTCCTAAATTTATATTTTTTCTTTGTTCAAAAGTCAAAAATGGAATCTTGGCTGGACGCACTGGTTCACGCCTCTAATCGCAGCACTCTGGGAGATTAAGGTGGGAGGGTCACTGCAGTCCAGGAGTTTGAGACCAGCCTGGGCAACATCACGCAAGACTAATGTTTGCATTTTTTGTAGAGACCTCATCTCTACAAAAAATTTAAAAATTAGTCTTGTGTGATGGAGTATTTCTATTGTCCTAGCTACTAGGGAGGCTGAGGTGGGAGGATCATTTGAGCTGGGAGGTAGAGGGAAGTGTTATCAGTCCTGTTTTATGGATGAGGAGACTTTTTTTAAAAAAAGAGAAAAAAGAAGAGGAGAAGGAGAAAGGAGGATGAGAAGGAGGAGGAGGAGAAGGAGAAGAAGAAATGTAATCTCTTATTCCTTATTCCAGATTTTAGGCTAAGAAATTCTGATGGCCAATGTTTAAGCTGGATGTCCACTCCTTGTCCAGTTAGCTATGGTGGGTGCTGGCATCAGTTCCACCAACGTGGCTGGCGGAGGCCTATCCTCGTGACTCATGGCTGTAGAATGTGCACCATGGCCTCCCAATTGGCAACCATACCAGCATTTCTCAAACCTGTGTCTGCATCAGAATCACCTGGAAAACTTAGGGAAAAATACAGATTCCCTAAGCCTACCTGGCACAGAGACCTTGGACTAGTGGTTGCAAGCAGTCTTGTCAACTTTTCCTAGAACATTCTAGGAATAGAACAGGATAATCAATACATTTAGCAGTAGCCTTCCCTCTCCTCTTTCATCCCTACTTCCTCTCTCCCCATTCAAATAATTCTACGCAACTGTTTGAAGACCTCTTTTAGGGAAACCACTGTAAAATATCATCTGGCAATTGCAGAGAAAGAGATGCAGAATAATAAGCTAATGACATTGTGCACGCCTTTTACTGTGTATCAAGAGCTTTCCCACTTACCGAGTACTTCCTACCAGCTGGGCATTGTGCTAGGCTGTTTAAGAAACAGCACTTCATTCCATCCTCACAACCCCATAAGCTACATGCTTTTCATTTTCATTTGACAGACAAAGAAAATGAAGCTCAGAGAAGTTAAATGACTTGCCCAAGGCCCCTTAGTAAGTGACAAAACTACTTACTTATACATCTGTCTCCTTGGGTTGGCCCTTTAGTGCCATGAGGTCAGAGGTCATAGGTGCCTACTTTTGCCCATCCCAGTATCCCCAACACTAAGCGTGATGCCTGACATAGGAGAGGTGCTCAATAACATCTGTGGGTGAGTGTCAAGTAAATGAATGGCAGCCTAACCAGTTTTAGGCTGAGCTACTCCATGTATCCCAGGGAGAGCTTCCCAACCAGCTGTCCAAGGCCCCTTCCCAAGCCCTATGGGCTTCTAGGCGGACTGAGCTTCATATCCTCTCAGCAGCTGGGGCAGCCAGACCCTGTAGACCTGGAATGTCCTCTGGCTGTTAGCACCTCATCTACTTTCCCTAGAATGTCAAACTATTATGTTGTGTGTGTGTTATGATCTGGGAAAGTGGGAAGTATAGCACAGTGTCATTTAAAGAGTAAAGATTAGTCCTACTCATCAAAGATTTAGAAGGTGGGCTGTACCCCCACCCCAGCCCTTTGTGGTTATCCAACAGCTATTCTGAGATCTTCAGAAAGTTGTTCTGTGTCCCCCATCTTGGGAGAGTAATGGAATGACCGTCCTCCTGAGCCAGCAGCCACCTCCCTTCTAGCCAGAGCACCCCAAGGCTTTCTTCGCCTGGTCCAGATTTAAACTCAGACCCTAGTGGTAGGGTGCATGCAGGGGCAGAGATGTTGACCAAGGCCAAGGCTGACAGCATCTGGCATTCCTCATATGAAACCCAGAGTCTCTAAGGCCGATGCCAGGACTCCAAAATGCCTTTCCTGCCAGGGGATTATGTTCATTTGCACAGGATCTGAGATAGAAATTCCAAAGAGATGATACTGGAAACCAAAGGCCTATATCATATTAATAATACAGACAGGAAGTCTCCCTCAGCAGCTGGTAGCAAACATATATTAAATAAAGAAAGGGACCCAGCCTCAGCCCAAACCCCAGCAATCCAGCCAGGTCATTTCAGATTACAAATAGAAACAATTAAATCATATTATAGACCTTGTCTCTGGTTAGCTATTAGGTTTCTGAACTTACATGCTAATTTCTGAGTCAAGGAATCAGAGATCTCCCCAGATTAAGTATCTATCACCTCTCAGCAGGCTATAAAAATCAAGCTGTATTTACACTTCACTTGGATCCTCTGTGTCCATGTCGTATGCAGAAAGAGCAGGAAGCCAAAGTCAGCTGGGGGCTGCGTGACAAGGCATAGCACAGAGCATCAGCTCTGCCTTCAGAGGACTTGGGCCAGAGGCCTGGCTTGGCCACTCACCAGCTGAGTGACCATGGGAGAGGCAGAACCCACATTTGACCACTTCTAACTTCAGTGTGCCCAAGCACCTGAGCCCTCACCTTCCCCAAACCCCAATTCCAGTTCCCAGCACCTCTTCAGCTGGAGGACAGCTAGCCAGCGAAGCTGATGTCAAGAGTGGACAATCATATCTTTAAGTAGTATGAGTTCAAATGTAGATGAATAAAACTTCAGCCTTCTTATCTATGAAATGAAAATAATAACAACCCCTGCCTGGATTCTAAACCCATCTGGGTTCACGTTCTTGCTCAGGTCACCAGTTGGGTAACTTAAAGTCTTGTGGTCTCAATTTCCTCATCCACAAAACGGGAACTGGCTTCCAGAGAAAAGTAATGAGATTGTTGTACTTCTTCTTTTGCAAACTGCTAGTTCTTGTCCATTTTCCATTTGGGACACACCTTTTATTGATCTTTTTTATTATTATACTTTAAGTTCTGGGGTACATATGCAGATCGTGCAGGATTGTCACGTAGGTATACATGTGCCATAGTGGTTTGCTGCATCCATCAATCTATCATCTACCTTAGGTATTTCTCCTAATGCTCTCCCTCCCCTAATCCCCCATCCCTGAACAGGCCCTGGTGTGTGCTGTTCCCCTCCCTGTGTCCATG
>CAUYLG010065979.1:0-20498 GCA_963573385.1 Cacajao melanocephalus | reverse complement strand
ATGTGTGGTGTTGCCTCCGAGGCCTCTGTTCCATTCCATTGGTCTATATCTCTGTTTTGGTACCAGTACCACACTGTTTTGATTACTGTAGACTTGTAGTATAGTTTGAAGTCCGGTAGTGTGATGCCTCCCGCTTTGTTCATTTTGCTTAGAATTGACTTGGCTATGTGGGCTCTCTTTTGGTTCCATATGAAGTTTAAGGTGCTTTTTTCCAGTTCTGTGAAGAAGGTTGGAGTCATTTTTACTAGCTATCTATAGCCAGGCATTTATCTCCTCTGAGTCTCACCTGCAAACCAGAAATAATACCTTTTCAATTTACTTCTCAGATATTGAGATTACATAAAGAAATGTAGAGATTCCCCTTTAAAAAGTGAAAGAACAGCCTTCTCCTAAGTCAGAGAGAGGAGAGGAGCCCATATAGTGAAAGCTTTAAGCCCTACTCAATGAAATGGCCTTGACCCTTGGCAGAGTAAGGTGTGTTTTAAAGCCAAAGATTTATGGAAATAATCTGACTTTATATACCAGGTGTTGTGTGGCAAACACTAGTCTGAATGAGGAGATACTAAAGTGTGTTATGGGAAAATAAATGGTACAGCTGGTGTGCACGGCCTGTCCTTCTGATGTAAGGTGCAGGTTCAGAATATTTCTTCAGAGGAAGAGTGGCAGAGGCACCATAGAAATCTATCATCATAATAATATATCCATTTCCTTCCTGGTGAAGGATTATTGCAGCAGCCTGTCAAGTCTCCCCGTTGCTAGAGACACCCCCTCAAATGCTTTCCTATTCTAAAATACCACATTAAGGAAAATCCATGATTGTCCATGATTTAGTTATACTCCTTTAATTGCCAGTTGAGGGTATCTATGGTGGCTCTCATTGACCTTTCAAAGTTTTCCCAATTCAATGAATGCTTTATTCAAGGTAAACATGTTTTCCAAACATACAGCATATGTCCCAACCTCCCTGACTTTACCTATAGTGCTTCCCTCCTCTTCTTGAGGTGTGACATCCAAACTGAAAGTGTGGTCTTGAAGGTACCTTATACCTGCCCATATTATTGCACAGTTTCCTTGCAATAATGTCCTGATGAAACCTGTCTTCTACATTAAACACTTTGAAACCCCCAGTGGCATTCACCCTTCTGTGGTTCTTTAGATTTTGCTCAGAGCATTTACATTTTTCCCTTGTAATACAGTTATTTCTATGCTTGCTGTATTCCATCTTCCAGACTGCAGATTCTTTGAGGTCAGGGAACTATGCCTTACCTTTATTTTCTATAATTATCTAATTCAGTAGGTGTTCAATGTTTGTTAAGTGGATGGATGTGTTAATGAATAAATGAATGAAGTCTTACCTTTCATCCGTTGCTCATGTTGTTCTACATTAAATGGTTTGCTATTGGCCTCAAAATGCCAGCCATCCTTTAAAGTCAAGCTTAAGGCTCATTTGTTCCATAAGGCTTTCCTCAAACTACCTCAGACCCCACCAATCCCTCTGCTGTAGTTGTAATCTATATGCAAGGCATCCAGACAGGTGCTCTCCTAAATGTTCACTATCTGCTTGAAGAACATTCGTCTTGCTGCTCTAAAAGTCTTCATTCTGAGCTCCATGGATAGGATGAGAGAGACCACAAACTCTTTAAAACTAAATGCAAATATTTGTTTATTTTTTGAGACGGAATCTCACTCTGTCACCCAGGCTGGAATACAGTGGTGTGATCTCGGATCACTGCAACCTCCATCTCCCAGGTTCAAGTGATTCTCTGGCCTCAGCCTCCCGAGTAGCTGGGATTACAGGTACCTGCCACTATGCACAGCTAAGTTTTGTATTTTTAGTAGAGATGGGGTTTCACCATGTTGGTCAGGATGATCTTGATTTCCTGAGTTTGTGATCCACTCACTTGGGCCGCAGATATTTTTTAAATGCTCAGGTGCAGTAGAGTGTCCAAATCTCCTTGGCTCAAAAGAGGTTAAAAGAACCGCTGTCGCATAAGCTCCTTTCCTAGAGCAGAGATGGAGTATGTCTTGGACATCTTTTCTACTTCCCTCAGTAGCTACCCAAGTGCTGGACTCTCTTTAAATGTCTGACGCATCCCCTTGATGACACAAGTGTCTCTTGACTTCCAGCATGCCCCACCTAGCACAGCACTAAAGCTTGGGAGGTGGCTGGCAGAGCTTCATAATGGCATTGCACGCAGGCAAGCAAATAACTCAGGAGTGTGGTGAGCTGATGCCTACATCGGGGTGGTGGGAAAGCACCTGGCATCTAACAGAGTTATTTTTCTCTGTGTGAAATTCTACAACCAGATGGGGCAGGCAATGCCGATGCTGCAGGAAAGCATGAACCCTGGGTAGTTCTGGGTCATTAAAAAGTAAACCTGTAAACAGGTTGATCTCCTCTGGAGGAAGGCCTGGCTCGGCCCTGGAGGCTCTGGGCTGAATCCTCACCACTGCTCTATCTCCTCCCTTTCTGCCTTGCCTGGCATGCTCTGGCCACCTTGACGCCTCACAGCAGCACCAGTTCTGGAAAGCACCGGAACCCACATGTGTTGAATTAACATAAAATAACCTTTATAAAGCATAGTGCTTTAGAGAGGTAGTGTTAGCAAAGAAATGTCAAAATGTTCACTTGGGGTTGAACAGCAGGACAAAATAAGATCTGTTACCAGCTCTAATGCTTTCATATATATAAAATGATCTATGGAGTCTTTTTAAGTTACAAATGATGAACTTAACTGTTTAACAAAAGGGTTGGTTTTAAACAACAAAACAAAACACGGGAGGTACCATTGGTGATTTTTGTTTTAACAAGCTGAATTCCTCCCGGCTTCTCCTGGCTTAAGTCATGGCTTGTGTTATAAACCAAAAAAATTATAAGCAGCTAGTGCAGTCGTGGTTTCGATAAAACTCTCTTAAGTAATGATGATCCCACCTTATTTAGACAAGTCAGGGGTCAATATGGCCTTATTTGCTTCTGTTTTTCATTAGTGGCGCTCTCTCTGTGTAGCATCACACTTCCTACCAGCTCCTTGAATACACAGAGGATTCATGCTTCAGTTCTGCATGTATTAAGAATGCAGCCATAGCAACTACTAGCATTAATGAACTATTTGCTTATGCAGTAATAATTAACTTCCATTACATTACTTTGTGTGATTACTTTCTTAATTGCCTGAATTATGCATCCATTTAATATTTAATAACCATTCTCAGAAATCAGACACTGGTAAAAAACAAATTGCTCACAGTTTCCTTGCAATAATTAAGCTCACAAGAATAAATGAAACCTTTTAAAAACAAATGCCTTGTGATTATATCCTTGCATATAGAACAAGATCCTAAATTAGTTATTTATTAATTCTAAATTTTAGTCCAAATAGTCCATTTTTCACTTTCACCTCGGGAAATCAACCTGCGCAGTACCTGATATCAACAACAGAATTAAGTGCCTTCTATTTTCTTTGGGAGTTACAAACTGCATTAATATTTATTACCATGCAAAATTCAAAAGTACTTAAAATATTGTGTGTTTATTATTTATTTTGACTTGGCATCTCTTTTACACAAGGTAAGTAAGATGTTTAGGTGGAGATTAAAGTGTTATGAAATGAGATCAATAGCTCTCCATTAAGATGGGCTATTGTGAGCCTCCCATTATTCTGCTTCCTAATCACCCCACCCCTGACACACACATACTCATACACATACTTAAGCCATCCATTCACCTCCTAGCCCCTTATAAAACAGTGAAAACACACATATGCAATCTGTTTTTAACCAAGCAGAAGAAGACTCATGGCAATTTATCATACATTTTCACTCACAACCAGGCAGTTTGATCTTGCCTTTTCAACTTGCCAGCTAGAGCTCTCAGAACACCCGTGCCCTTCTGCTGGCACCCAAGCAAAGCCACATGCTGATTTGCAAAGTGATAATGCTATTATCCTATTGTACATCAGCTTCAGTTCCCTCTGGCTTGCAAAGTCATCACTGTCTTAACAAATAAAACGTGCGACTGCTTTATTGCAGGTTTTCTTGGTGAATAGATTCTATTGAATCTGGACAAGACAGCTTTTTTCTTCTTCTTCTTGGGACTGCATCTGCAAAACTGTTCTGCCATTCCACATTGATTATGGCAGCTATGTACAGAGGTGTTTATCTGAACCATAACCATGTTAGGTTTAAGCTACAGGGACATTGGGATGTTATTTACCCACTGTTACCCTGTGCGTACATAATATACACAAAATAATGTGTGCCGCATGAAAGAGGGGGGAGGGAAAGTTTAAAGCATTTTGTACCAAATGAGCTCGTCTAGAAAAATAGGTGCAGCCTAAAAAATTACATGCAGAGTGCCAGGTGAGTAATTGAGATGAACCATTTTCCTACCAGAGAGGAGAATCTTTTTCCAAGGCATGGAAATAGCCATGGGGAAAGGGTAACATTGGGGATGGGGTTGATTTGTGGAGAACAACTGGAGTTTAGGGTATTGCAAGTCAACAATGGCTGTTATTCCGAGTTTCCAAACTGAGCTAAATTGATGCCAATCTCGCTGACTGTTGTTACAGTGGGCAGAGTCATTAGGATTTGCTTTTTAAATGATCTCTCAGCCTGTAAGGCTGAGAGCTGCTAGCAAGGCAAGGTTAGAGAGAAAATGATAGCAGTATGTTGATGCTTCACAGACCTCATGATAGTTTCCGTCTGTCATTATTTACGTCTGACTAGATGCGTCATGTCAGCTACCTAGAAGGCACTTTAATATGAAGCTCTTGTTTGCCTCCGCTCTTGCGCAGCCAGACTGGGATACTATTATTTTTGCATCACTACCCTTAGGTGAAGCTTGCTTCAATCTTTCAGTAATGACACACAAAAGAAGTAAAAATGGTTGTGTCCAAGTTATTATACATGCTTGTATTCTAACAGGCCTCGTCAGCATTGCTCCAGAAAAGGAAAAAAGTGAATTTAAATCAATAAACAGACATTTATTAAAAGGTCAGCTTAATTTTATTTGTTTCAGCTCCTTTGCCAACATTTTAGGTAAAACTGTTTTTCTTTGACTTTGGATTAGTGTCATTGTTACTGGATGGAATTGCTTGGGGGGAAGCTAAAAAATTAGTATTTGATCAAATTTGCTCATGTTGCTTAATATCATCTTACATCATTTTTATAAATTTTATCAGCATCACTGTAAATAAAGCCACATGAAAAGCTTTTGTTTTGTATCTGTATTACTGGCATCACTAAGGACAAATTTTTAAACAATGTGCAGTTATCTGAAAACTATATATAGAGAGAGGCCTAATAGTCATTTTGAAATCTAAGATGGCTATTTTATATATGAGGAAAAAATACTATTATGGCAAAAAATGAACTAGGATATTGATGTTGTCTTTCATCAAGATTGTCTTAACAAATGAAGCTACCACTATTCTATAACTATCCCTAGCCGAGAAAAGAAATATTACCTGAAAATATTCTAGAATGTTGGAATTTATTGACATCATTTTACACTGAAAACTGCAACATAGTTTTAGCAGGGAGCAGATTTTAATAATGCCAAAATATTCTAGGTGACTTTTCTTTATGCTTCATAAAATATAATAAATATGACCAGATTTTAGTGTGAATGAAATAATCTACAAACACATTTGAAGATATAAAAGCATATAAATATATACATCATAAACAGTTTGCAATTTTTATATGCATAATTTAGGACAAAGGCTTGAAAAGATATGATTTTAAAAATAGAATGACTCACATAGACTCATATAGACATTTTTTAAAATGTGCATTAGGGATAACATGTTTATAAAGTTATCACCAAGATTATTTAAACAGTAAATAGCATTGTCATATCTGGAAAATGAGTTATTACTCTGAATTGGGAAATTTAGATATTAGAGGGAAAAAATGCAAAACTATTCTGCCTTTGAACTTTAAGCATTTAACAGAATATCATGACTGCTGCAGTGTTAACTGAACAGATTTCTATCAAAAGTCTGGGTCATTCTGAATTAGCTGGAGATGACTAGCACTTGATCTCCTTATTTTGATAGAAAAGTGCTTATACTTTTGTAGTCTTCACAAGCCATGTAAGCATAAAAGTGTGATGATGGAGATTTCTTTTCCATTTTAAAGATCAGATGCCAGCTTCATGAGATGATATTTTCAGGTTGATGTATTTGTGTTTGTGGCATATTTTTATAAATTTCAAGTATAATGCTTTGTCAGGACTAAATGAAATGCCTTGCACATGTATATGCATATATATATGATATAATGTATAATATCTATATATATGTACATATATATATATGTTTTTAGAATGCCTTAGAATTTGCATTTTTAAACAGTGGACTGTCATAAACTACTATAACAAATACAGTAATTTGAAATGGAATCAATTACATTCTCTCAATCCCTTAAAATGTTTAAATAGTTACATTACAGCACAGACGTTAAAATATTTTTTTACAAAATGGTTTGCCCAAGGCATTTTTCTTACTTCTTGCCCAAGCTACATGTGAGTTATGGCAAAAAACAAACAGTAGGTGGCAGTCAAACCACTAAACTGCCTCAAAGCTTCATTAACTAGACTCTTGTTAAGAGTAATAGGAAAGTGGTGTATTTTTCCATTTTAAAGAATTCATTTTATAATTAATCTTGAAATGCATTTCTAAGGTCCCAAGCTGCTGAAACAGTGAGTTGACTGCATCCTTAAGTGAATGAGCTCAGATAAAAGTGATTTAATTCAAGAACCCTTTCTGTTTTGTCTCTGTGACTATTTTCCCCTTCATTTCTCTTTTATTACGGTTTTAATGTGGGTCTTTAGGCAGCTGTAGTTGTGGACATGATCAGCACATTCTTGGGCTGAAGCCCAGGGCTGCGTAAGCCATGCCTGTATATCTTCATGTAGGTTTTAAATAACCTGCAAGAGCTATTTCCTCCCCTGATCTTACAGACCACATGAATATAGACCCTTTCTGTGCCTCAGAAGATAAACTAGTTTATAGGAAGAAAATCCCAGAGAAGTAACTGAAACACAAAAAGAACATCTTCAAAAGCAGAGAACTGTGAACAACTAAAAATTCAGACAATGGGAGTGAAAATTATTAGTGTGAAGTGCTTTTGGAAGCCATGCTATCTACGTGACAGGAAGGCTTTCATCTGTTGTGTTCACCATAAAGTCACCATGGCTGAGAACAGCATGCCAGGCACACAGTAAATGTTCAATAAGTAGTTTCTGAATGAATCAATGAGTGGCCAAAATTCAAGTCCCACTCATTTCTCAGATAGTCTATCCTGGAAGTTTTTGCTACTGTCTCAGGTCTTCATTCTCACTCTCTACTGCTGTCCTTTCCCCAAACGTTACTGTTAATCACTATCATTGGGAATTGACATGGCACCACTGACACAACACCGCAGGACACAACTCCAGTCTGGTCGATTTCGAATGTAGATGATGCCTTTCCATTGAGTTACTGGCCACAATTGTTTCCAAAAATCTAAGTTCATGCTGCAGAAAGAGCAAACCATTTAAGTAATATTGGCCTAAAAGCTAAGTTAACTTGATCAATGTATGTACCTGCCTGTGCCGTAGTTTCTTCATCTGAAATCTGAGGATGGTAACAGAGCCTACTTTATAGAGTTAAATGTGTTTTAATATTGTTATTATTTACTACTGACCCATGCATAACACTTTACAAAACAATTTTTGTTCACCCCTATTTGTGCATTTCACGAGAATTGTTGTGACAGTAACTGGACTTGGCCATGCAAAGAAAGGTCTGCATAACAGAATATCCAGCAGCTTCTCAAAAATGAAGTATAACATGGAAAAAAAATGTTTTAAATTGACAAAAAGCTTGATTTCTTTTCTTTTTTTTTTTTTTTTTTACTCAGTTTCAGGGATAGTCAGGAAATAATTAACATTCCCACGCCTCCTTCCAGTTGACCTGAGAGGTGAGGACGCTCTCTCATCCCCATGCTTCCTCACATCTCAGTCCAACTGAGCTCTGAAAAGTTTCCAAACATTGAGAACTCAATTCAAACCAAGGACTCAAAAATTCTCATCAATTTTGATTTTTAAAAAAATCCATACTGTAGGTCATTAAAATGACCACTATCAGGACAATTAGTTCTAGAAGGAGGCATTATAAGGTGATTTCTTGCTATCCTTCCTTGACACAGATAGCTGCATTTTGTCCAAACTAAATTCAGATCCCAAGGGGGCCTAAGTTTAGTTCAAACCATCAGAAAAAAGGCGACTCAAGCTGTGTTTACAATTTGGCAGTTTACTTCCAGTATAAGTAGCTAGCAGTGGGCAAGCCCTGCACATTGGATTTTAAGGTTAACAGTAAGAAGCATTTTCTAATCTCACTGAGAAATATTTAGGGAAAGAAAATCCTTTTCTTCAACTTATTCATTCTCCTCCTATGGCAAACACTCCACAGTATTTTTAGTAAAGAAATGTGAACTAGTCAGTGTCAAAAAAAAAAAAGAATAATTTGATAACTTTGAGATATAGGCTCTCTTTTTGCCCGAATCTTCTATTCTCTTAGGTGACTCTTTGAGGAAGGAGGTCAAACTATTGAGTGTGAGCAATTTAAATAAGAGACATTGAGTAATCTAAAAATGAGACATTCGGTACAAGACTCATTCATTTAAATTACATGAAAATCCAAGGTAGACTGTGTGTAATTAGGGGCCATGTAAGTCCTCAGGCAATTTCAGTGGGGGTTAGGAGATTACTTTAACAGACTATGACAAGGTTCCTTTTGTTTTTCATAAAATAATTGTATTCCCCCTTGAAATGTAACAAATCCTTAATGAAATCACAGCCTCTTTATTGTTAGGGAATACTTTTTATGTTTTGAGAGATCAACAATGTCAAAACAATTACTGCAAGTTAATGATAGATGAACCTCAAAAGATTCAGAGGTTGGTTAGGTCAAACATATGAAGCCTCACATGAACCTCCTTGAAGGTTGTGGTCAAAATCTCACCTGATAAGGTGCTCCCATGAGAGGCATAAGGGCTGAAAGCAACACAGCATTGCATTGAGGAAAAATACTGGGCAGAGAGTAAGTCTAATTTTTACCAGTTTTGTTATCTACTTCCTGGATGACCCCAAGCAACTGAGAGTCTCTGGGTACACTCTTCAAGTTGGATTTCTTTTCTTTTTAGGGGGAGGGGGTGCTTATTTGTAATGTGAAATAAGTAATTTTCTTTTGACTTTTCAGACCAAAACAGGTATTTTTATGGTTTATGCATATGAAGTAAAACCCATCGTTGGATTAGTTTCTGCTAAGCTAGAAACACATTTTCACTTGGTCCTCAAATAGTGAAATTTTAAGTTCACTATTTGCAAGCAAAATCATGGTGGGAACTGTGCATATTATAGCCAATGCCACATCTATTCATGTGATGAATTAATAACTAAGAGAATGGAGAAAGGAAGGCACAAACCAAAAATTTGCTTTAGAAATAAGTCATGCCAAACCAGTCTCATCTCTTTGTGTTAATACATGGATAATTAGTGTTGTCAATACAGAATCTTTGCAAAGTGGGTATCTTAATTTCAAACACGTAATTCAATCACTTGTACTATTATGGACTAAATAAATGTAGGCAGGATGATAATATAAACCAAAAGTGCTCTGTAATTGTTCCAGTTTTGTTTGGCTTTTTATTTTCTCAGTGATATGGCTGAAGTCATAAAAGATCAAACCTTTAAAGAACAAAAAAGACTGTAAAGGAAACTTGCTATGTTGGATCACATCATCAAGATCGAAGGAACTTAAATCAGATGAATTTTAACAGGGATAGAGTCTCACCATTTAGTTTCAAATACATACAACATACACACCGCACATACAAATATAAGAGAGCAGGGACATTGATTTTTAGCACTTTATATATAAATGGCCCTGGTCTTATCTGACTAAAAGTTCTGAAAGAACTACCAGTATAGCATGACTGCCAAAAACATAAATGCAATGGCAGCTAACACATGGACTCATGTGTCAGGCACTCTCTTCTGAATTACTCATGATTTTATTTATTCCTGTTGTCATTGTTTTATAGCTTAAAAAACTGAAGTAGAGAAAGGGTAGGTAACTTCTCCTGAGGCAGAGTCAGGATGACGAAGGCAGTGTCTGTCCCCAGAGCCCACACTTGGAATCACTGCTTACACAGCCCTTTCAGCTCCAGGAGAGTTCCTGCCCACTGTTCTCTGAGCTGGAGTCTGGTTCTCCATTCCCTGCACTTTTTAAGATGGACAGGGAAAAAAGACACCATGAACATGGAGAGGCAAAGCTGTAGGAAACAGAGATGCTTGCTTGGAGGGGAAAAACTTGGGGAAATCATGAGAGGTGTTATCAGATATCTAGAGTAGAACTTGTCAAGGAAAAGATTCCACTTCTTTATGTATTCCCAGAGGGCATGAAAGTCGCAGGGAGGCAAAATTTAACCCAGCATATGTTCTATCACACAAGTGATCCCAACTAGCATGTGCTGCCTTGTAAGATAGTGAGCATCTCATCTGTGGAAATTATCAAGAGGAAGCCAGATCAAGGAGCAGTGCCATTGGGGGCAAACAGATGGCTCCTAGGGTGCCTTCCGAGATGCAAAAGTTTGGATAATCAAGGCAAAGCTTGAAGTAGAAAGCCTATTTTTGTGAACCACTTCTCTCAACACACACACACACACACACACACTCTCTTTCCTTCTGTCTCCATTTGTATCCTTATATGGCAGCAACTGCACTGGGTTTGTAGCTAGTAGATCTGAATACTTACTAATATTTTAGTTAAACACCTCTGCCCCCTTAGTTTACCTTTCTGTGAATAAGAAAAAAGGGAGGAATTTGAAAAGGTGGATGGAAGGAAGAAGGAAGAAGGAAGGAAGGAAGAAAGGAAGGAAGGAAAAAGAATATAAGAAAAATAGATCTGGTCATTGTTCTCTCTTCATACTTCTCAAGACTTTTGTGAGACCACAATGAGATAATAGATTAGTAAGAGTGTTGGGGAAGAGAAAAAGACATTTGAAGTACTCTGTAAATTCACACTATTGAAGGATTTTTTGTTTTCAGCAGTTTGGTTCCATGCTCTGTGTGAATCCGAGGTCATGGGTTTGTTCCATATGAATGGGTTAATTACATTGTGTCTTCTGACCACATGCTCTGTGCCCAAGTCAAACTTGGCATCTGGTAGATGGCTGTTCTTGATTGTGCCAGGGACTGTGGGAAAGAGTGACAAGAGCTCGGTACAAAGCTATCTCCACCAACAAGAAACAGGTCAAAATGAAATTTTTCATCACTGTGCATAGTAGCATCATCTCAGGACATAAAGGACTGCACTTTTAGCAATGGAAAACTTTTCTACAAGTGGGGAGATTTTACATTCAGATGAAATATATTAAAATGGAAAATAAATACATATACATACACGTGTATATGTGTGTCATGCAAAAGTCTCAAGATGTGGAAATAAAAAAATAATAGACACCAAGGCCAATTACTCAGTTTTTAGTGCATTCCCAGACAATGAAATATATGAACCTTTATTACTGGTCATCAATATCTAGCATCTACCTTTTTTTACCCACTAACTTTAAAATAAAGCTATAGAAATCATAGGTGATTATACAATAAAACAACATGAGAGTCTTCTAAACAATTTTGAAATGCAATTTTAAATTTAGCTAATCAAGTGCTACTATTTGCATATCTGGAATGAAAACATAAACCAGTTCACTATAAACATAATAACCTCAAAAAGCTGGATATTATAAGTAAGATAACAGATGTGGTATAAATGTAGAAACTAGAAAGGGGTACTTTATTTTTCAATTTCCCTAGATTTACATTAAGGAAGTACAAACCTTGAAATCATAGCTGTAATACAGAAGTTAAAAAGTATTTAATTCTTTAGCTAAAAATTGGCTTGGGGGATGAAGACTTACATATAGCTAAAAAGGGAAACTAAAGAGAAATAATATATTAACTAGAATTGGGGTAAAAAATATCAAGAATAGCAAAGCATATTGAAAGAATTAAATTGACAAAACCTCAATTAAAATTGGTGTTTTTAATCTTGAAATCTACTTACAGTACAGATTACACCAAGTTTTAAAGACAGCTTGAACATTATTCTAGAAATAGTTTTTATTTCCTCTGCAATTACTTGGAAAGCTGTGAATCTTTAGAACAAAGTGCTAAATACCCTAGTTTACACCTGCAACGGGAAGCTCTTTGGGCCTGCAGGGGAAATGCCTAGTAGTCCACCAATACTTTCCCTTCTTTTCTTCCTGGGCACGTAGCTGGGTTACATTTCTCAGCTTCTCTTGCAACTAGATATGGCCATGTGACCAGTCTGTCACCAATGAGCAGAACTGAAGAGAGCAATTTTCACATCACATGGTTAAGAGGGCATTCTTGGCTCTGGACTTCTGCTCCTCATCCTTCTTCTGCTCCTAACCCTTCCTTCCAATGGCCAGAATTGGGAAACTCTGTGCAGAACTACCTGATGCAGATGGCAGGGCTACCCTGGTGAAGTGGACAGATCTGCCCCATCCACCTGAATCTCTCACCTTGGAACTGTTATGTGTGAGAGAAATAAACTTTTTTTTTTTTGAGCTATCTTAGTATTGGGTCTCTTGCTATAGCAGTGTAACATTTTGGAAAACTTAACGTAAACTTTTCCAAAAGAAATTTACCTAATTAACCCATAAGTTTTCAGAATTATTTTCATGTACACAAAAATGTTGGGCTTTGGGGAGAGACTTTGATTCAATATTTTTATGAAATTTACTTGCATTGAAAAGAACATATAAAACGATATGTTTCTATAATAACTCTAAACGTTAACTAGATTCTTTATCTTAGATTTTTGTTTTATTTTTACTATTTTCATTTCTTTTAATCATATGACTGTGAGCTTTTATAAATGCAGAGTAAATCATCTGGGTCTGAGTATTTGAATGAGAAGTATCATCACAGAAATGCTGTCATCAACATGGAAAAAAATTCCTACATTTTTCTTAGTTATTTTTAAATACAAATTGTTTTAACAGGTATCTAAAAAAAAATTGAAGCTCACCAAGAAAAAAAGTTTACGTAGTAATCCTCAGACTGTTATTCTTAGACCTGTTTGCAAGTTGGGTCCCTTAGCTCATATCTGGCAAATAGAATTTCAAGAGGCTTCCCATGAGTCCTAACTAATGATTGTCTCACTGTGCCTAAACTACTTATACAAACAATGGTTTATGCTGATATCTGCTTTCCATCAGGGAGTCTGGAATCTTAATATATGCTATGCAGAGGGTACCTATGGACCAGCACCAAGTAAGAACCTTGGGCATTGAGTCTTTACTAGGCTTTCCTCATAGACATTTCACATATGGCATCACAAATTGATGCTGGAGGAATTCCAGGGAGAGGCCTCTTGAAAGCTTGAACCTGGTTTCTTTTGGACTTTGCCCCATGCATCTTTTCCCTGTGCTGATTTTGTTTTTTATTTTTTTCAATGTAATAAATCATATGTTAAGTCCTGTGAGTCCTCCTAATGAATCACCAAACCTAGAGGTTTTGGGGACCCCTTACACTCTTTATCAAATAGGATTTGGAGTGGAAATAGCTCATGGCAAACTAAGAGAAATGGAAAGCTGGGCACAAGGTAAAAAATTATTATCAGAAAGAATTTATTAGGCATAAAGATTTTCAAAAGGAAAAAACATTCCAAGATGGAGAGTACTATCACATAATAATACCATTAGATATTTACATGGGACCTCCAGTGTCCTCATTCTTAATAGTCCACTCAGATGGACAAGTCATGAGTTACCTTCATCTCCATTTCCAGAGCAAGGGGCTTAGATGCAGACTTGCCCAAGATCATACAGCCAGAATGTGTAGAGCAGATAAGAGAGGCAGACCGTCTGCAGCCTAATCACCTTCTAGTTCTCCCCAGTCAGCTTTTGCAACCTGTTTCTGAGATCCCAGAAGACTGAGGAGATGCCTGAGAGGTCACCAGTAGAGGGAACGGAGAATCCACATGGGAAGGCTCCAAGTGGCTCCACAATTACCTGCTTTATGTATTGGAATTCTGCTTCTGCTTGTGTAAAGACAAGAATTCCATTGTTTTTGTTTGAAGATCATTGAATTATATATTCGTTCTTTGTAGGTAAAAATGTAAAATCAATGCTACAAATTCAGGTTTTTAAGTTTTTCACTTTTTTTTTTCTTTTTCAAAAAACTTTTACTTCAGGTTCAGGGGTACATGTGCAGGTTTGTTATATAGGTAAATTCGTGTCACAGGGCTTGTTGCACAGATTGTTTCGTCATCCAGGAAGTAAGCCTTTTTGTACCCAATAGTTACCTTTTCTGCTCCTCTCCCTCCTCCCACCCTCCACTCTCAGGTAGGCCCCAATGACTGTTGTTTCTTTCTTTGTGTCCATGAGTATCCCATCCACAGGGTGGCTCACAGATTTTTAGCAAGTAATTCTAAGGTGGATTCTTGCTAAATCAATAGGAATCATGCATGGGCACATTTTTTCTGCTCTTTACAGCATTCACCTAGTTAGTTCTCTTGCTGCTTCCTACATCTTAAACTCTTCTCTGGATTCCTCATTGTTCTCTTCTCTGACCCCCTTGGTGCTTCTGTTTCTTTCATAGACACTAAATCTACACCTGAAATAGCTACAAGATCTGCCCGGATTACACTGTACCTAGGTCACTAAAGGATCAAGGAAGATCAGCTATGATAAATTTACTCTCAAGTCTCAGCCTTCCACAGACACTGTTTATCAGTCATTCCTACCAAATCTATTGGCTGACATAGAGAACATAGACCTTGGAGCCACAGAGACCTGGAATTCAAATCTTAATTTCACACTTTCTCGCTCTGTGACCTTAGGTAAGTCAATTAACCTTTCTAAGACTGAATATATCTGCAAAGTGGCAATATCAACACCGACCTTGATGAGGCTGAAAGTCCAAAACAGCATCATTTCAAGTTCATGATTATTTAATAGCTCCTCTACCAACTACTCATACTAGAAACCCACAGGAGTCACTGCTATATTTACTTAGCCCTAACCAAAACTGTAATGTAATCAAGCCTTTTCCAGACTTTGGATACGTTTGCTAGAAATCTAGAAAAAAGCAACAAAAACAATAATAACAACAAAAAAAAAACACTGTGATTATTCCTGGACAAGATGGCCAAATAGGATAGCTCCAGTTTGCAGCTCCCAGCAAGACCAACGCAGAAGGTGAGTGATTTGTGCATCTCCAACTGAGGTACCCATTTCATCTCACTGGGACTGGTTAGATAGTGAGTGCAACCCACAGAGGGTGAGCCGAAGCAGGGTGGGGTGTTGACTCACCTGGGAAGTGCAAGGGGTCGAGGAACTCCCTCCCCTAGCCAAGGGAAGCCGTGAAGGACTGTACCGTGAGGGATGGTGCATTCAGGCCCAGGTACTATGCTTTTCCCACAGTCTTTGCAACCCACAGAAGATTGAAGATTTGCTTGGGTGCCTTCACCATCCCCTGGGTTTCAAGCACAAAACTGGGCAGCCATTTGGGCAGACATTGAGCCAGCTGCACAAGTTTTTTCTCATACCCCAGTGGCACCTGGAACACCAGTGAGACAGAACCATTCACTCCCCTGAAATGGGGCTGAAGCCAGGGAGACAAGAGGTCTAGCTCAGAGGATACCAGCCCGACGGAGCCCAGCAAGGTAACATCCATTATCTTGAAATTCTGGCTGCCAGCACAGCTGTCTGAAGTCAACCTGGGATGCTCAAGCTTGGTGGAGGAGGGATGTCTGCCATTAATGAGGCTTGAGTAGGCAATTTTCCCCTTACAGTGTAAACAAAGAAGTCACCAGGAAGTTTGGACTAGGTGGAGCCCACTGCAGGGCCACAAAATCATTGCAGCCAGACTGCCTCTCTAGATTCCTCCACTCTGGGCAGTCCATTTTTGAAAGAAAGGCAGCAGCCCCAGACAGAGTTGTATAAATAAAACTTCCATCTCCCTGGGATAGAGCAACTGAGGGAAGGAGCAGCTGTGGGTGCAGCTTTGGCAGACTTAAACGTTCTTGCCTGATGGCTCTGAAGAGAGAAGCAGATCTCCCAGCACAGCATTTGAGCTCTGCTAAGGGACAGACTGCCTTCTCAAGTGCGTCCCTGGCCCCTGTGCCTCCTGGTGGGGAGACACCTCCCAGCAGGGGTCGACGGACACCTCATACAAAAGAGCTGGCATCTGGCCGGTGCCCCTCTGGGACAAAGCTTCCAGAGGAAGAAACAGGCAGCAATCTTTGCTGTTCTGCAGCCTCCGCTGGTAATATCCAGGCAAACAGGGTCTGGAATGGATCCCAAGCAAACTCCAGCAGACCTGCAGAAGAGGGTCCTGACTGTTAGAAGGAAAACTAACAGACAGAAAGCAATAGCATCAACATCAACAAAAACGATGACCAAGCAAAAACTTCATCCGAAGGTCAACAACAGGAAAGACCAAAGATAGACAGATCCATGAAGATGAGGGAAAACCAGGGTAAAAACGCTGAAAATTCCAAAAACCAGAATGCCTCTTCTCCTCCAAATGATCACAACTCCCTGCCAACAAGAAAACAAAACTGAACAGAGAATGAGTTTGATGAATTGAAAGAAGTAGGCTTCAAATGATGGGTAATAGCAAACTCCTCTGAGCTAAAGGAGCATGTTATAACCCAATGCAAGGAAGCTAAGAACTTTGATAAAGATCATAGGAACTGCTAACTAGAATAACCAGTTTAGAGAAGAACATAAAGAACCTGATGGAGCTGAAAAACACAGCATGAGAACTTCATGAAGCATACATGAGTATCAATAGCTGAATTGATCAAGCAGAAGGAGGATATTAGAGACTGAAGATCTACTTAATGAAATAAAGCATGAAGAAAAGATTAGAGAAAAAAGAATGAAAAGGAATGAGCAGGGCCTTGAAGAAAAATGGGACTATGTGAAAAGCCCAAACCTACGATTGACTGGCATACCTGAAAGTGATGGGGAGAATGGAACCAAGCTGGAAGACACACTTCAGGATATTATCCAGGATAACTTCCCTAACCTAGCAAGACAGGATAACATTCAAATTCAAGAAATACAGAGACCACCACAAAGATACTCTTCAAGAAGAGCAACTCCAAGACACATAATAGTTAGATTCACCACAGGTGAAATGAAGGAAAAATTGTTAATGGCAGCCAGAAAGAAAGGTTGAGTTACCCATAAACGGAAGCCCATCAGACTAATAGTGGATCTCTCTGTAGAAACCCTACAAGCCAAGAGAGAGTGGGGGCCAATATTCAACATTCTTAAAGAATTTTCAACCCACAATTTCATATCCAGCCAAATTAATCTTCATAAGTGAAGGAGAAATAAAATCCTTTACAGACAAGCAAATGCTGAGGGATTCTGTCACCACCAGGCCTGCCTTACAAGAGCTCCCGTAAGAAGCACTAAATATGGAAAGGAAAAACCAGTCCCAGCCACTGCAAAAACAAACCAAAAGTAAGGCCATCAACACTATGAAGAAACTGCATCAACTAATGGGCAAAATAACCAGCTAGCATCATAATCACAGGATCAAATTCACACATGACAATATTAACCTCAAATGTAAATGGGCTAAATGCCCCAGTTAAAAGTCACAGACTGGCAAATTGGATAAAAAGTAAAGACCCATCCATGTGTGGTATTTAGGAGACCCTTCTCACGTGCAAAGACACACATAGGCTCAAAATAAAGGGATGGAGGAAGATTTACCAAGCAAATGGGAAGCATAAAAAGCAGGGATTGCAATCCTAGTCTCTGATAAAAGAGACTTTAAAGCAGTAAAGATCAACAAAGACAAAAAAGGCATTACATAATGGTAAAGGGGTCAATGCAACAAAAAGAGCTAACTATCCTAAATATATATGCACCCAATGCAGGAGCACCCAGATCCATAAAGCAAGTTCTTAGAGACCTACAAAGAGACTTAGACACTCCCACAATAATAATGGGAGACTTTAACACCCAACTGTCAATATTAGACAGATCAACAAGAGAGAAAATTAACAAGGATATTCAGGACTTGAACTCAGCTCTGGACCAAGCAGACCTAATAGACATCTACAGAACTCTCCACCCCAAATCAACAGAATATACATTCTTCTCAGCACCACATAGCACTTATTCTAAAATCAACCATATAATTGGAAGTAAAACACTCCTCAGCAAATGCAAAAGAACGGAAATCATAAAAAACTCTCAGACCACAGTACAATCAAATTAGAACTCAGGATTAAGAAACTCACTCAGAACTGCACAACTACATGGAAGTGGAACAATCTGCTCCTGAATGACTACAGGGTAAATAACAAAATTAAGGCATAAATAAATAACTTTTTTGAAAGCAAGAACAAAGACACAGCATACAAGAATCTCTGGGATACAGGTAAAGCAGTGTTTAGAGGGAAATTAATAGAACTAAATGCCCACAGGAGACAGTGGGAAAGGTCTAAATTTGACACCATAACATCACAATTAAAAGAACTAGAGAAGCAAGAGCAAACAAATTCAAAAACTAGCAGAAGACAAGAAATAACTAAGATCAGAGCAGAACCGAAGAAGATAGAGACATGAAAAATGCTTCAAAAACTCAATGAATCCAGGAGCTGATTTCTTTTAAAGGTTAACAAAATAGACCACTAGCCAGAAAAATAAAGAAGAAAAGAAAGAAGAATCAAACAGGCACAATAAAAAATGATAAAGAGATCACCACTGATCCCACAGAAACACAAACTACCATCAGAGAATACTATAAACACCTCTACACAAATAAACTAGAAAATCTAGAAGAAATGGATAAATTCCTGGACACATACAGCTCCCAAGACTAAACAAGGAAGAAGTTGAATCCCTGAATAGACCAATAACAAGTTCTGAAACTGAGGCTGTAATTAATAACCTACCAACCACACACACACACACACACACACACACAAACAAAAGAAAAGAAAAGCACCCAGGACGAGACAGATTCACAGCCAAATTCTATGAGAGGTACAAAGAGGAGCTGGTACCATTCCTTCTGAAACTTTCAAACAACAGAAAAAGAATGACTCCTCCCTAACACATTTTATGAGGCCAGCATCATCCTGATACCAAACTTGGCAGAGACATAACAAAAAAAAAAAAAAAAAAAAAAAGTAAGAAAGAAAATTTCAGGCCAATATCTCTGATGAACATCCATGAGAAAGTCCTCAATAAAATATTGGCAAACCGAATCCAGCAGCACATCAAAAAGCTTATCCACCATGATCAAGTCAGCTTCATCCCTGGGATGCAAGGCTGGTTCAACATCAGCAAATTAATAAACGTAATCCATTACATAAACAGAACTAATGACAAAAACCACATGATTATCTCAGTAGATGTGGAAAAGGCCTTCAATAAAATTCAACGCCCTTTCATGCTAAAAACTCTCAATAAACTAGGTAATGATGGAACATATCTCAAAATAATAAGAGGTATTTATGACAAATCCACAGCCAATATCATACTGAATGGGCAAAAGCTGGAAGCATTCCCTTTGAAAACAGGCATGAGACAAGGATGCCCTCTCTCACCACTCCTATTCAACACAGCATTGGAAGTTCTAGCCAGAGCAATCAGGCAAGGAAAAGAAATAAAGCATATTCAATTAGGAAAGGAGGAAGTCAAACTGTCTCTTTTTCCAGATGACATAACTGTATATTTAGAAAACTCCATAGTCTCAGCCCAAAAACTCCTTAAACTGATAAGAAACTTCAGCAGTCTCAGGATACAAAATCAATATGCAAAAATCACAAGCATTTCTATACACCAATAACAGACAAACAAAGAGCCAAATCATGAGTGAACTCCCATTCACAGTTGCTACAAAGAGAATAAAAAACCTAGGAATACAACTTACAAGAGGTGTGAAGGACCTTTTCAAGGAGAACTACAAACCTCTGCTCAAGGAAATAAGAGAGGACACAAACGAATGGAAAAACATTCTATGCTCATGGTTAGGAAGAATCAATATTGTTATAATGGCCATACTGCCCAAAGTAATTTACAGAATCAATGCTATTCCCATCAAGCTACCATTGACTTTCTTCACAGAGTTAGAAAAAACTACTTCAGATTTTAGCCAAGCAAAAATAACAAGGCTGGAGGCATTATGCTACCTGACTTCAAACTATACTACAAGACTACACTAACCAAAACTGCATGGTACTGGTACCAAAACAGATATATAGACCAATGGAACAGAATAGAGGCCTCAGAAATAATGCCACACATCTACAACCATCTGATCTTTGATAAACCTGACAAAAACAAGCAATGGGGAAAGGATTCCCTAAGCAAAAGAAACAAAGGTGGAAGCATCACACTACCTGACTTCAAACTATGTATTACAAGGCTTCTAGGGTTTTTATGGT
>CAUYLG010065978.1:0-119376 GCA_963573385.1 Cacajao melanocephalus | reverse complement strand
TTGGTGTGTTGTTTTCCTCATTTCTCCAAACAAAACAGGGTTTTTTCAATTCACCCCACCCCCAAATTTTTTTTTTTTTTTCCCCCCCCCCCCCCCCCCCCCCCGCTAGTGTGGTTACTGAGCTCAGAAAGGGAACTGGATTTGCTTCAGAGTGCCAGGTGTTGGGACCTCCTCCAGATATCTAGCTGGTTGGCTCCAGCATCCACTGGATTATAGGACATTTTTGAGCACCAGACCCTGTATTGAGGCTGAGATGCAGCTTGAAGAGCTGTGGCTTGGTCATGGGATGGGCAAAATGAGCCACTTGGGGACTTCAGTGATAACAATGCTTGGTCATTGTGCTTGACCTTGACTGTCATTTTTTTTTTTAACTTTTATTTTAGGTTCAGGGATACATGTGCAGGTTTATTACATATGTAAACTACTGTCACAGAGGTTTTTTTGTACAGATGATTTCATCACCCAGGTATTAAGCCCAGTACCCAATAGTTAGCTTTTCTGCTTCTCTGCCTCCTCCCAGTCTCCAGCCTCAAGTAGATCTCAGTGCTGTTGCTCCCTTCGTTGTGTTCCTGAGTTCTCGACATTTAGCTCCCACTTATAAGTAAAAACATGCAGTATTTGGTTTTCTATCCCTGTGCTAGTTTGCTGACAATAGTAGCCTCTAGCTCCATCCATGTTCCCACAAAAGACGTGATCTCATTCTTTTTTACGACTGCCTAGTATTCCATGGCATGTATGTACCACATTTTCTTTATGCAATCTGTCATTGATGGGCATTTAGGTTGGTTTCCATGCCTTTGCTATTGTGAATAGTGCTGCAGTGAACATTGGCATGCATGTGTCTCTATGGTGGAATGATTTCTATTCCTCTGGGTATAGACTGTGATGTTTTGACCCAGCACTACAGAACCTGCATGCTGAGGCCTGCTGGTGGTCTTGGAGGTAATTTCATATTCTGCTTCCGTCAGTAGTTTTGTGGGGAGGCTTTTGGATGGAGGTGGCTTTGAGAGAGACCTTGCAGGTTGAATAGGATTTGGAGCCCTGGAGATGGGGTGGAATGGAAGCGGACTTATGTGGAAGTGCCCGGATGGGAAAATGCAGAACAAGCCTTTCTACCCTCCCTCCACTGGCTTTATTCTTTCTCTTTCCTATCCAGCCCGTAAGGCAGCCATTGCTATTTAGTGCCTGTTATATGCCAGCTCCCTGGTTTATCACAGTAAATTTCTAAAACAATCCTGAAAGGTAAACATTTTTTCCCCATTTTGAGGAAATTGAGGCTAAGTGCTTTGTTCAAAATGATGGAGCCACGATTTCTACTTGGATCTTTTGATACCTTAAGGAAGACATTGGACTGAAGCTGGAAATCCAGCTCCTCTACTTTGGCTAGATGGCTGAACATCTGTTTCCACATCTGAGAAAGTGGGGCTAACGACAGTATTCACCCCCTGGGGTTGTTGTGAGGCATAAATGAGATAATCCATGTAAACCACACATAGCTGAGTGGCTCACACTGTAAGAGTTGATGAATGTTAACTGTGGTGGCTTAAGTAGTGGTCATTTTCATTATTGTTATTGGTCCATTTTCACAATGTCTGTCTTGAAGTGAAGCCTATCCCATAACAAAAGATGGCTCTTGATCCTTTGGTCTCACACATTGAGCGTCATCCAGTGCAGGGGTGGGTTGTTGGTTGGTCTGATGGGAACTATGTGGTCGGACCACCCAGAGCATGGCCATTTTTTTCTGACCATCTGCAGTGTGTAATGTCTGACTGTATTCATTCTGGCTTGCCTTCCCTGAGGCCTCCCACTGCTCTCTGGAGTCAAGACACACTAAAAGGAGGGATTGAAAGGTTTAGGCTAGAGTCCCCGGCTTGAGGCCCCGCTCTGCCATGGGTTAGATCTGTGACCTGGGGCTCTTGCCTCTCAGCATCTTTTTCCCCTGCTGCTCAGATGGGTTAGATATTACCTAGCAACAGCTCAGAGCTCTAGGGAGAATCCAGTGGGGTCAAGTCTGTGAAGGCCTTTATTAGCCATCAGGTGCTCTATGCTCTCAGTAGTGCTAGGGGTGTGTGTGTTTTTCCTCTTCTTTTTCTCCCAAAGAGAAATTCCCCATAAACGATTAATTGAATTAGTTATTTTTATTTATTTTTATTTTATTGTTTTTGAGACAAAGTCTTGCACTGCTGCCGGGGCTGGAGTGCAATGGCATGATCTGGGCTCACTTCAAACTCTGCCTCCTGGGTTCAAGTGATTCTCCTGCCTCAGCCTCCTGAGTAGCTGGGATTACAGGCATGCGCCACCATGCCCAGCTAATTTTCTGTATTTTTAGTAGAGACAGGGTTTCACTATGTTGGCCAGCCTGGTTTCAAACTCCTGACCTCGTGATCCACCCACCTCAGCCTCCCAAAGTGCTGGGATTACAGGTGTAAGCCACTGCTCCCAGCCGAATTAGTTATTATTAAACTGCTCATTCATTTATTTGTTCATTTCTTTGAAAAGCACTGCTAGGAACTACATTGTGCCAGGCTCAGTTCCAGGTCCTGAGGGTTCAGAGAGGAATATGAGGTGGGTGGGGAAGGGTAGAGTTGAAGAGTCTGGAGAGAGAGGTACCTCACTGTAGAGTGCCAGGAGTGATTCTGAGCCCTTTGCACTGCCCCACTTAATCCTCATGACAGTCTCACAGATAGATTCAGCCCCATTTTACAGATGAGGAAACTGAGTCACAGAGAGGTAATTCACTTGCCTGAGGTCACACAGCCAATGAGTGGAGGATCTGGATTTTAAAACACAGAAACTCTGACTGCAGAGCCCTGTGCTCTTGACCTATCTGCATCTAAAGCAAAGACAGAATGTGGCCGGGTGCAGTGGCTCACACCTATAATTTCAGCACTTTGGGAGGCCAAGGCAGGCGGATCACTTAAAGCCAGGAGTTCGAGACCAACCTGGTCAACATGGTGAAACCCTGTTTCTACTAAGACACAAAAAATAGTCAGTCTTGGTGGTGCATGCCTATTCTCTCAGCTACTCGAGAGGCTGAGGCATAAGAATTGCTTGGAACTGGGAGGCAGAAGTTGTAGTGAGCCGAGACCATGCCATTGCACTCCAGCTTGGGTGACAAAACAAGACTGTCAAAAAAAAAAAAAAAAAAGAAAAAGAAAAGAAAAGAAAGATAAAGAAAAGAGGGAATGTGACCCAGAGGAGGTGGAGCTGGAATCTGAGAGTAGAGGGGACAGCCCTTCTGAAACCGGAGATATGATGAAAGGTAAGAGGCTGGGAGGTGACAGGGACAGGGAGTTGAGAGACTTCTGAGGGTCCCTCTTGAGGAAGGCTGTGGCCCTGGGAAGCAGAGAGTGAGGTAGGCCATATTCTAGGAACTAGAATGAGGAGAGAGTGTGAGGAGAAAGTCAGTGGTGGGCATTGAAAATAGAAGCTGACCTTGACAGGAAAAGCAATGGCAGGGCAGGCTGAGGGGCCCAGCAGATGTACAGGTGCCAAATTTATAACGGCACCAGCCTGGATGGTTGGGATGCTTCTCTGCAGAGCTTTCTAGGTAGGGCAGGGAGTGGGGAAATGTGATGGAGGGCCACCCCAGCCCTGAGGAATCTCTGTTCAATTTGCCATAGTAGCTGGACAGAATGTCACTTCCCACCTGTCTATCATTCAATCCACTGTGTTAATGTACTGTTGAGCACTGACCCTGAGTCCCGCACCCCCATGGCGGCTGGGGCTTTGCAGAGCTCAGTTGATCTGGAGGGTCCTGTGGATGCTACCAAACGGATGAGCCTGCGTTCTTGCTGTCTAGGAGTTAGTTCTCTTTGCTGTTGCATATGCTCAATTTTATACAATAGACAGGCCTCCCCTCCTCGTGAGTACCTGGTTTGGCTTTAGTGTAATACCAACTGAGCTGTACTGAAGGATGTATGGGCATGTCCTGGGTTCAGGAGTAGCACCATGTTATGGGGGTGGGTGCTGAAGGTGATATTGATCCAGATTGAAGGAGTATCATTACTCACGCTACTCACATGTGGAGAACACTAGTAGGAGGCACAGGGAGACTAGGCAATTGGCTATAGAGGCACACAGGGGTCACATCATGGAGGCCTTACAACCGTGTTAAGAGGTTTGGGCTTGATCCTGGGTGCATTGGGGGGCCATTGTTCATCACTCTCGCGTTCTGCATTTCAGAATTCCTTCTGGTTAATAATTGGCCCACCCACTCATTCCTTTGTTGGCTAAACTGGAACACCTCACCCAGGCTTGTCTGTACCTTCCTAAGCCTCTTGCTTGAGCCAGAGCAGAGGGTTTTCAGCTTTTGGGACAGGAACTCAGGACTGGGTTTCCTTTAGAAACAAGGTAGTAAAAGCGGTCTGGTGGCTGAATGTGACCAGAGTAGTTATATATTACAGGGCATTTTGTGGGGGAGCCTGAGACCCTGACCACTATTTCTAATGTCGTTGCTGGAGAATAACATTTTCTTGCATTTTGTGTCACTTATTTTATGTAATTTATTTGTGGGATTCCGCCTGTTCCAAGTGGGGGCAGGGTAAGGCAGGTGATTCCTGATGTTTGCCCCTGCCCCAGCAGAAGTGGGGGATGGGAGGATCTTTGGTGGGTGAATAGAGCACTGGCTTCGGAGTCCCACAGCCTGAGCCAGAGCACGTCCTTCCCCTCGCTCAGCACCCTTGATGGGTGTGAGATTGGTAAGCCATAAACCACACCCCTGCTGCTGCAAAGCCACTTTTTAAGCTGACTCTGACCTCACTGGAAAGTGGCATTTTAAATGTTATTGTCTTTTATGTGTTTACATGTCTGTCTTGTTCATTAAACTGAAGTTCTTTGAGGGAAGGAACCTCCTAGATTCATTCTAGATTCCCTGACACCTGGCTTCAAGTACACACGCAGGGACCCTGTGTGTAGCTATAAAATTATCAGCCGTGTCTACACATCATCGCCTGAGTATCCTGGTAGAACACAGGAAGCCCCCTTCCCGCATTGTTCCCAGATATCTAGATGTTTGGTTCCAGGAGGCCACGCACCTCGGCAGCCACCTCCGCTTCCCACGGCAGCCCCCGGGTGCTTTGGCTTTGGGAGGCTGTGACCACTGAGAGCCTTCTCAGCCTCATGCTCTGACTGACTTCTGGTGCAGCTGTAGCATCCCCCTGATCCTCCATTCCCAAACGGGCCCTAAGGGCTTTCACTGGGCCACCCTGCTTCTCCTTGGATTGGAGGAATCTTCCCAGCTCTTCCCCACAACCTCCTTCCTCATGCTTCTGTGTTTTTCCCAGGGCACGGATCGGAGCTTCTGTTTGCTGGTCATTCCGTGATCCTCACACAATATAAATGAAAGCTGCTAACACCAATAAATTCAAACCATGTGTGGGGAACCAGGGAGGAGCGAGGACGTCAGAGGGCCGCAGTGTGAAGTGGCGTCAGCTCTGACGGGCACCCAAGCTGATTTGTATATGAGAAAAGTAAATATCCAAAGCCATAAACAGCCTTGGGTCTCCCATCATCGCTGGGATTCAAAGGCATTTCGTAGGAACACACACTCTCTGTCTCATGTAAACAAAGCGAGATTCTCTGTGTGTGCTGACCTAAATTCTGCATTTTCATCTTTGGGAATGCCAGCCAGTCATTCGAGTCGGGATACCACAGGCGGTCTGGGCCCGTGCTGAGTTGCCTTGTTTTCGGTTTCAGCAGTTGGCCTTGCACTTTGCTTTGCAGAGAGCTGCCCCTCATCATTCCTTGGCCTTAGAGCAGTCCTAGGTCGTTGTTTTAGTCTTTTCATGCTGCTATAACAAAACAGCATAAACTAGATTGTCTGCCAACAACAGAAATCTATTTCTCACAATTCTGGGGGCCAGGAAGTCCAAGCTCAAGACGCTAGTGGATTCAGTGTCCGGTGAGGACCAGCTGTCTGGTTCATAGATGGTGCCTTGTCCCTGTGTATTTACATGGTGGAAGGGGAGACCACTGGTCCCTTCAGTCACTTATAAATGCACTAATACTATTCATGTGGGTTTCACTCTCAAGACCTAATGACCTCCCCAAAGCCCCACCTCCTAATACCATCACATTGGGGATTAGGTTTCAACATGTAAATTCAGGGGGTGGGGTAGGGACACAAATTTGGGGGAGAATTTTGTGAATAGGAACATATTGTGGACAGTTAAACCATACCAGATGGATGGAATCAGGTGGCCAGTCCCATCCTGGTATGGATGAGGAACATGAAGCCCAGAGATGTAAATCGACTTGCCCAAGATCACACATGAAATCAGGGCTGAACCAGACATCTCCCTTCTCTTCTCCCTTAGAGGCCTCCAGCTCTTCATTTCCTCTTTCCGTGAACGATACTTCTGTTCTCCCTAACTCAGAATCCCAGAGGGATCCTTATCAACTCCCCCTCATTTCCTCTCTCTTCCAGTGTCTCCTGGAGCCTGTCCTTCCTCTTGATTCCTGATTCCTGGGTTTTTCTTCATCCAGGCCATTCTTGTCCTCAAGAAAGCACCCAGGAAGTAGCTAGACAGTCAGATTTGGGGTTCTGATTTTTCTGCCTGCTAACTGTGACTTCCAACAGATTCCTTCTCCGAGTGCCCCAGTCTTCACATATATAAAATGGAGATAGGAATACTTACCTTCTTAGGGTGATCGCTCAGGCAAAGGGAGCTCAGGCATGTGAAAATGAACATTGTACCTAGTGGCTGGTGGCTCACTTCGCCCCACTTCCCTTCAGCCCTACACCGCTCAATGGCCTTCTAATTCATATATTAAAAATGGACTAACCTGGCCAGGCGCAGTGGCTCATGCCTGTAATCTCAGAACCTTGGAAAGCCGAGGTGGGCGATCACTTGAGGATAGGAGTTCAAGACCAGCCTGGCCAATGTAGTGAAACCCCATCTCTACTACAGATTTTAAAAATTGGCTGGTGGCATGGTGGCGTGCAACTGTAGTCCCAGCTACTTGGGAGGTTGATGCACAAGAATCACTTGAACCTGGGAGGCAGAGGTTGCAGTGAGCCAACATTGCACCACTGCACTCTAGCCTGAGCAACAGAGCAAGACTCTGTCTCAAAAAAATAAAAAAGGACTAACCCTTGAAATTGCATAGAGCTAAATACACCATGCACAGATACACGTAAGTGAGTGCTTGTAAAACTGGTGAAACCTGAATCACATCCATGGATTGTTATCAACATCAGTTTCCTGGTTTTGATATTGTACTATAGTTATGTAAGATGTTACCACTGGGGGAAACTGGGTAAAGGGCATTATTCTTATAACTGCATGTGAATCTACAATTATCTTAAAAGTTTAATTTAAAAAATGGATCAACCTTCCCAACACCCTCACTTCACACACTCATTCATTCTTCTGTGCCTGCTGCATGCCACGTACGGCTCATGTACCAAGCATTTATGCAAAAGAAAACAATTCCATCCCCATCTACTTCAAGTGCACAAAGGTGGTTTCCCCTGACCACCCTATGTGAAATTGCAAATCACTCCCTTGAACTCACTTTCCTTTCTCTTTGCCCTTTTCTTCCATAGCACCTGTCACCAATTGCATTCTATACATTTTACGTATTGCTCTTCACCCCATCACTACAATGCTAGCTCCATGAGAGTAGAAATGTTTGTGTGTTGTCTGTATTCTTAGCATCTACAATTACCTACTATGCGCCTAGCACATTGTAGGTGCTACAGTTACCTACTATGTGCTAGTATGTGTGTCTAGCACATAGTAGGTAATTAGTTAATGATTGTTGAATGACTGGAAGGCGACATAAGAAACAAGTACTGGAAGTACACAAATGATTAATAAGAAGTCAGAGAGGGATAAATGCTGAATGAACAAGCAAAGGAAGGGGTTGAGGAGATAGTGGAGGAAATCTCATTTTGATCACAGATTTTTCTACAAATGCTGCAAGCCTCCCAGTGTGTAAGGGGTAAAATGCTGGCATCTTAGATTATAATTCACTCATTAATTCTCTATTTTATTCACTCACCAGATATTGTTTTGGGCCATTACTGTGTGCAGGACCTTTTAGAGCAGGCAGAAATTAGGCAGAAAAGAAAGGATCTTGCCCATAGGAAGCTTACAGGTGGGGTAGGAGCGATGGGACAAGAATGCAGACGACACATGAAAAGGAACTGAAGCAGGGGACCTTAAAGGTCTGGAAGGTCTTCTCTGGTCTGGCCCCAGCTCAACTACCAACCTCCTTTTCCATTGCCCCTCTAGGGAACCCCACAGCTCTACTCAGACTACCTTCTGCAGTTGATTTTTGGACTCTCTGGTCACCCTGGGGTGCCCTCCGTCCTTCCTCTTGTTACTCCAAATCCTGTTTCCTATTCCAGGTCCAGCCTGGCCCTTCCTGTAGGAAGGCATTTTTGACTGCTCCACTCCCATGATCAATCTTCTCTGAACAACTTTGCCATTTATAGTTTGTACTGCATCATTTGATTCCTTAGAAGAGTCTTGCGTTTGACCAGATTTGTGTTTGCGCATCTAGGACAAGAGCTGGCCGTGAAGCTAAACCCAGGCTTGGGTGTGCAGGAGACCCTCAGCAGTGCTTGTGGCTGAATGGAGTTGAGAAGGGGGAGATAACTGGATTCATCCCCAAAGAGGGCAAAATTTGTTATTTTTGTTATTGACCCCAACTTTCCTCACTTAGAGCCACTGACGGTTCAGTTTAGGGTGAACCAGCGTCTGCCTTGACAGTGTTTCAGGTGTACAAAGTAATGATGCCCATGGTATGACCCAGACAATGCTTAACAGACTTCAGGAATTCATCAGTTTTCTAGTTTCATGCTAAACTCTGTGCTCAGTGAACTCTGACAAAAAGACATGAAAATATATGTGCAACATTTATTACTGCACATTTACCTAACAGATGTTTTTTAAATAAACTTTTAATTTTAGAACAGTTATTGATTTACAGAATTATTGAGAAGATACTACAGAGAGCTCCCCACAGCTAGTTCCCCTGTTATTAGTGTCTTATGTTAATGTAGTACATTTGCCATAATGAATGAACCAATGATACATCCTTACTAACTAAAGTCCATAGGTTACTCAGATTTCCTCAGTTTTTCCTTATTTTTCTATTCCAGGATCTTATCCAGGATACTGTATCACGTTTACTTATCACCCCACCCCACTTAGACTCCTCTTGGCTGTGACAGTTTCTCAGACTTTCCTTGTTTTTGATGACCTTGACCGTTTTGAGGAGCACTGGCTATATATTTGTCCCTCAGTAGGTATTTGTCTGATGTTTTTCTTCCAGTTAGAGTGGAATTATGTGTTTTGAGGAGGAAGGCCACAGAGGTAAAGTGCTATTTTCCTCACATCATATCAAAGGTACATGCTGGCAACATGACGTATTACTGTTGAATATTAACCTTGATCACCTAGATGAAGTAGTGTTTGTCAGGTTTCTCAACCATAAAGGTATCCTTTCTTCCTTCTGTCTTTTCATACTGCACACATCGGAAAGGAGCTGCTGTGAATAACCCATTCCTAAAAAGTAGAGAGTTAACTGCTCTGTCGTTAACAAGTGCATTTTGTTTTGGTTTTTGTCTTTTAAGATGGAGTTTCACTCTTGTTGCCCTGGCTGGAGTGCAATGGCAAGATCTTGGCTCACTGTAACCTCCTGGGTTCAAGTGATTCTCCTGAGTAGCTGGGATTACGGGCATAGGCCACCATGCCCAGCTAATTTTTTTTTTTTTTTTTTTTTTAGTAGAGATAAGGTTTCTCCATGTTGGTCAGGCTGATCTTAAACTCCTGACCTCAGGTGATCTGGCCACCTTGGCCTCCCAAATTGCTGGGATTACAGGCGTGAGCCACCGCGCCTGGCCAACAAGTTCATTTTGAAGGCTCGTTCTGCACTGGGCACTGTTACAAATGCTGAAAATATAATGGTGAACAAAACAGAAAAGATTTTTTTACTGCATGGAACTTTCATTCCAGTGAGGATTTAACAGTGAGTAAATACATAATTTTAGGACGTGATAAGGGTATAATGAAAAACAAAAAGCAGTAGTAGGCTAGAGAGGGACCAGGCTGCAAGTGGGTGGCGGTTGGTTGGGAGCAGCTGCTTTGTGTCCTGGGGTTTGGGGAGAATGTGCCTTAAAAGCTGAATCCAGAAAGACGAGGAGGAGCCAGCCATGAACACCTGGGGAAGGCGCATTTTGGGTAGAGGGAACAGCACGTGCCAAGGCCCTGAGGCTGCTTAAGGGACAGAAAGGATGTAACTGGAGCCATGCATGTACAGGACATTCATGTCAGGAGATGGAGCAGAGAGGAGACGAGGTGAGATCTTACCTGGCCTGCAGATAATGGGAAGGTACTTGGATTTTATTCCAACAGTGGAAGGCATTAGTTTGAAGCAGGAGGTGATCTAATTTACTTTTCGGAGGAGATGGAGACAGAATATCACTCTGTTCGTTAGGCTGGAATGCAGTGGTGTGGTATGATCGTGGTCCCTGTAGCCTCGACCTTCCAGGCTCAAGCTATTCTCCCACCTCAGCCTCCCCAGTAGCTGGGACTGCAGCCACATACCACTGCACCCAGCTAATTTTTGTACTTTTTGCAGTGATGGGATCTCACTCTCTTGCCCAGGCTGATCTCCAACTCCTGAGCTCCAGCTATTGGCCTGCCCCAGCCTCCCAAAATGCTGGGATTACAAGTGTGAGCCACCAGGCCTGGCTTTACCTGTGGTGTGCAGAATGGGCTTTCCTGGAGGACAGAGTAGAGGAAGCTGGGAGGCCAGCGTGGACGCTCTTAGAATAGTCTAGGTGGGGGATGCTGGTGGGTTGATCTCGGGGAGGAGTGAGGAGGTGTGGCTCTCTTTTGGAGGTGGAGCTGAGACATGACTTATGGTTGCTTGTGGAGATTTCGGGAAACTGGGGTGGCACTTGCACATTTGGTCCACGGTGGTGCCAGTCACTGAAATTAGGGGAGGTTGGAGGAGGAGCAAGTACGAGTTTACACACAGTGCTTGTAAAAGTTCCAAGTACTATGTGGTTCATTAGAGAAGCTCCCTGGAATTCGTTTGTTGGCCACGTTGTTAGTGGCATCTTCCGGTTACATCACATACCTGGGGAGATTAGAATAATGCCATGTTTGTTGATTTCGATGCCCCTTTCTCCTCACTAGTCCACACTATTGAAATAGGAGATGCAAATATCAAGTGTCCATGGCTGGGGACCCTGGATGTCAGGAGCACACACACCAGTTGCCAGAGACCTGGTTGCAGGGACTGCCCCCTGCTGGCCCAGGCCCTGTGTGCCTGGCACTGAACTGGACACCTTCTAGCCTTTCCTAGTGTCCAGCCCATAGCAATTTATTTTTCCTGTCCCAGCTGCCGCTAAATAAGCATATCTTGGCTTGCGTTGAATTATGTCCACAGTAAAGTCTGTCAACAAGTATTTATTGAATACCAGCTACTAGGTAATGCTGTCTTAGACAGGAGCCATGATCACTGTCTGGGTGGGTAGATAAGGCATACACACAAGCTGAATGAAGTTGGTGGGGGAGGGGGCATGTCCAGTAAAGAGTACACAACCATGAATGTACTGTTGCCCACAGGAGAGAAGGCACATGTCATTAGAGATGCCTCATTTACTAGATGGAATCCAGGAGGGCTCCCTGGAGGAGACAGACACAGACTGTAGATCTGAAGGGCATTGAGGGGACTGAGCCATGTAGTTGGAGTTTCTGTTAGGAAATTGGAAAGGTAAGTTTATGGACCAGTGACTAGCAAGGGGGTCAAAAATCGGTTCTTGTCTTAGCTCAGGCTGCTGCAACAAAGTACCATACACTGGGTGGCTTGTAATCAATGAAAATTTCTCACAGTTCTAGAGACTGGAAGTCTGAGATAGGAAGCTAGCATGTTGGCGTTCTGGTGAGAGTCTTCTTTCAGGTTGCAGACTGCCGTTTTCTGGTTTTGTCCTCAAGTGGTGGAAAGAGGGCTAGAGAGCTCTCTGGGGTCTCTTTTATAAGGGTGCTAATCCCATTCACTAGGACTCTACCCTCATGGCCTAATTACGTCCCAGAGGCCCCACCTCCTAATACCATCACATTGTGGGTTAGGATTTCAGCATATGAATTTGGGGCAGGAGGCTAAGGGACACAAACATTCAGTTCATAACAGTGCTGAAAAACTAGTTGTTGAATGAGTGAGTGGTTGGAAAGTAGGTGGATACTGCTGCATAGAGGGACTCCCAGGCCAGAATGAGGAATTCAGGGGCTCCCACGGGTAGTGGGGGACCACAGCCGGATATAATCCATGTGCAAGAAAACTGGAAGAAACCAGATCCCGAAGAAAGACTTTTGAATTTCTAGCCAGCATTTAATTTATTGTAATAGTAATGATACTGCTAATGATAACAATAATTTTTATGGCTATTTAATTAGCATTATTTTTTCCCGAAGGTCTCAGTTAGTTGCATGCTTGGCCCTGTCTTTGTGTGATTAGAGGTTGTGGACTTTTCTTGAGGTTTTGTTGTTTTCTTTCCTGGTTGGTCTCTGCCGGTAGTCCATCTCACTGTTGGCTCTTTCATCTGTTTGTGCTCCATGAGATACCACAAAAGCACAATCATTGACAAGGCAAATATGTCAAATCCTTATTATAACATTTAATCACTTAGGGAGGCTTCACTCTGGATGGGAGTGGGAGGGGTGGTGGGAATGGAAAGAAAAGGCCAGATTGCTTTGATTAACTGCATTTTTCTTTCTGGGTGAATGGGAAGTCTCTGGGGGAAACCTCAGTGTGTGAGGCTGTTTCCAGGAAAGAGTCAGAAAAGCGATTGAGGAGGTTCTGGAGTCTTGGTCAGCAGCGTATACTGAGTACCTATTGTGAGTGTGGCATTAGGCTGGGTGCTGCCAGGGAAGGCAGGGAGAACACATCCGTTTTCCTGTTAGAGTGTGGTATCTGAGGGCAGGGAGTTGGGCTGGGCAGGCCTACCTGGCACAAGGTAGAGCTAGCTAAATTCTCATTGATTGGTTGGGCCTTTACCTGCTTGGTAGTTAATTGTTTTAAGAATTCAGATTGGCGAGAGAGATCATTTCCAAGGAGATCAGCCTTTCTCCACTTATAACTGTACCCAAGGCCGGCTTCCCACGAGTTTTCTCATTTATTGCAAGGTTTCTCATGTACTGAGAGAGCTGACATTAAGAAGGTTAAGAGCTCACTCATACCACCAGGATAGCAGGGACATGTCTGTCTTGTTTGCAAAACTGGCTCAGGGTCTGACATGATATTTCTATATATAGTAGATTGTTAACGTATGTGCACGGAATGAATGAAGTGTTACTGGGAGAGAATACTGTGTCTGAGTCTCTCAGAAAGTAGGATGTGTACCTATGACACAAACCAGGCTTTCCATTTCCAAGCCTGACTTCTTTTACCATACTACCAAATTTTAGTAGGCAGAGATGGTGTGTTAGATTAGATTATTGTTCAAACATATTCACTCCCTGCCCCTTCCTTCCCCTAGCCTCCAGTGATGGAGTTTGATGATGTCACTTGCTTTGGCTTCCTGGTGGGCCAAGTGTACTTCTTGCTTCTTGACTTTGGGCTCTGTCTTGTCACTTACTTTGGCCAGTGAGACACTAGCACACATGAGCCACCAGAGACTTAGATGTGCTTGCCTAGTTGGGCTCATCCTCTTGTGCCTCTGCCATCACTATGAAAAGGGATTCTTCCATGTAGCTGCTGCCTCTTCAGCCTGGATCCTAGAATGCATGCAGTAGATCTGAGTCCAACCCACAGTGAAGAGCCACACCCAAGACACAGAGCTTGAGCCCAGCCAAGTCCAACTTAGATCAACCTACTCCCGCCTGACCCACAGACATGCAAATGAAAAGAAATGATTATTGCTTTAAGCCACAGAGGCGTGGGGTGGTTTGTAACAGCAATAGCTGCCCAGTACAGATAAGAAGGGCATTTCAGGCAAGGGCTGGACCATAAAATATGTAATGGAGGGAAAGAAGGAATGAGTGATGGGAGATGAGACTAGGAATATAGATTTCAGCTAGATCTTAGAAGGACTTAAATGTCAGTGTAAGAAATTTGACCATTTTCCAATAAGCAATGGGAGGCATTGAAAGTTGTTGAGTCAGGAGGAATGAGATCCAAACCCAGCTATAGAAGGTAAATTTGAAAATAAATGCAAAATAGTTAAGATAGAGAGAGGACTAAAGGTCAAAATACCTTTTGAAAAGTTGTTGTGTTTTGTCCCCCACTGAACCCCAGAGCCTAACACCCTGCCTCTTATATAGTAGGTACTCCATATTTATTCATATTTGTTGAATAAATAAGTGTGTAACAGAATTGTCCAGGCACTTGATAATGAGGACTTAGAAAACAAGAGTCTCTGATAAGTCATCCGTTTACCCATTCAACCATTCACCAATGTTTGCTGAGCTCTTAAAATGAGTAAGTGCTTGAGTTTGGGGTCAGGGCTGGGTAAAGCCTGAAGAGAGATCCAGAGGGTCCTTCCCCAAACATTTTGGAAAAGGGACCAGACCAACAAGGAGGTCAGGCTGGAATGTGAAAGTGAGGAGTGGGTAGGGAGTGAAGTTTGACATGGGAAGGGATAGCCTCAAGGGAGGGCATGCACCCTTCTCTTGGACATGAGGACATGGCAGTGGGAACATCACCTTGCTGGCTTCACCTGGGACGAGGACAGCATCACTTGTCCTCCTTCTGAACCCCAAGGCTGGCTCTGCAAGGGCCACTAGGTTTGTGAATCTGATTATATTTGGCCTTTCCTTTTAGGCCAAATTACTAATGCCGTGCTGTCCAATCGTTTTAGACTTTGTGTCTATGGCTTCCACCATTTATGTACTCCAGGTCACTGACCTGGGTGTGGGGAAACATTGATGACTGAGGGGTCTCCTCCCTAGAGGAGGGCACAGTCCAGTGTTTGTAAGTTTCTAAAGTGTGACTTTGGCACATCGTGGACTTCTCCCAGCCTTTTTCCTCATCTGTGAAATGGTCACTGAAAATTCTGCTCAAACTGCCCTGTGCTGGCTTGTGTCCTTGAACGAATCATTGCTTGACTAAGCCTTTGTGAAAAATGGTCTCATCTCCCACTGCACAGTGTGAATATCTTGGAGGATGGGACATGGGAAAGAGGCTGAGTGTAAACTCAGAGAATGCCAGCTTTTTAAAAGTACCCAAGGCTCGTTGAGACGAAGATCAAGCCCCAAGTACCAGGCTCTGCCCCTGCATCTCAGAGTTCCTGCCTATAAGCAGACATACCCAGTGAGCATTTATTTCTGACCCAACATCAGAAGACACTAAATCCCTGCTTGTGGATCCACTTGCAAAAGAAAAACAAATAAGTAAACAAACAAATCCTCCAGGCTTCTGTGATAATAGCCTGGGCCAGGAAGTTGGCTGCCTGAAATCTTGGGTTGAGAATGATTCTGAGGTTCTGTTGGACTTGACACAAGGCTGTAATGTTCTAATGATAGGCACAGGGGAAACATCGATTCGGCACATGCTTGCCAGGGCGGATTATCTTTCTTTAGTCTACAGGATCGACCACCCATTCACTTGTCTTCATTCAACACGTTATTACTGAGCCCCTCCTCTACTGTCAGGGAGTGGCCTGGGTACTGAAATCGCAACTCCAAAACAAAACAATGTTCAGGGCCCTCAGGCAGCTTCCATTCTAGAGGGGACAGATATACAGCAAATAATAGATGCAACAAGTAAGTAAAACAGTAGGTTAGAAGGTGATGTGTGCCATGGAAATAGGAGCAGAACAGGGTGAAGAGGCTCTGACATGCCATGCCCACCCCGGAGCTAGTTTTGTCTGATGTAGTTAGAGCAGCCTACGAACCCTAACTGGGGGCTCATACGTGGTGAGTGGTTGAGGTGATTCAAAGGGATGTGTTCTCTTGGAGTGTGTGTGTGTGTGTGTTTGTGTGTGTGTGCACACATGTGCATGCCAAGGTGTGATCCTGTGTTCCTGAGCCCAAGATGAATGACTCTGGATCGACTGCTGTTTGGCATTAGCTGTACTTCCTCTAGCTGCCCATACAACTAAGAGTTATTGTCCCTTTGTGGCAGCTCACACCCAAGGTCCTGGCCTTCTGGCAGCTGGTTTGGGGACTTGGGTAGTCAAGGGAGTAAAACCACAGTGATTGTCTTAGGAGCAGCCTGTAGTTTACCTTCCCAGATTCTCTAGGAAAAGGATTTGCTGAGCAAATTAGAACAAAAATACATATTCATGAGGAAATGTGCATCTGGGTCATGAATGTGTAGTTATCACAAGACAGGGATGTTATTTGTTTGGGACCAAATATTAATATGCTAATTTGAACAGTTCTTATCTCTGTGAAAGCAGGTAATGTAAGTATCTCTAGTAAGTAATACTTTCTTGCCTAGTTCCAGTTACCATGGCAATCAGTCAGCCAGGGTGGTGCCCACCACATGCTCATCACTGCACTGTGCATTACAATCAGTCTCATCTTCCCTTGAAAACCATGCTGTACACTGTAAGATAACACACAGTGACACCACATTTAGTCAACATCGGTGTAGCAGGAACTCTTCCACTGAAATGAATTATCTGGATAATAAAATTATAACCCCTAGGTATTATGATGTTAGTTGGCATAACCATGCTGGATGAAAAGCTTATAGAGGTATGTTTGTTGTGTAGAGCAGCCAACTCTTCGATTGGTTCACAATTTTCTTGGAGACTCAGTGTCATTTATAATTTTCCTGAATATCACATGGTGAGGTGCGTAATAGTATTGCCTTTTCTCTGGATAACTCTAACCTGCTATTATTTTCTAGTCCCTAGGGGTCTTTCTGGTTATTTATCTATCTTATCAGAGCCAGGCAGAAGATTTTGACATCTTACTGGAGCCAGCATCCTTTGCAGTGTATTGGTTGTTTTTAATCTTTTGTGAACTAGAAAGCCAGAGAACCAGACTTAAAAGAGAATCCAAAGCTAAACTAAATAATTTCAGGTGAAGATGCTGAGGTATTCTTCTTGGAGTCAAGTGTGTGGATGTGGTGCAGTGTTAATTTTGTTGTTTGAATATATATTTTGGATATGGGAAGTTGCTAGACAGTGGACTTCTGGATAAGTGAAGTATTGCTGTGTGTGTGTGTGTGTGTGTGTGTGTGTGTGTGTGTGTGTGTGTGTGTTTTCTTGCTTACTCACATACACTCATAATACATGGTGGCGGGTGCATAATTCAGCTAATTCAATTTCTGAAGGGCTGTCTCTAAGCACCAGGATCTAATGTGTTCTTTATGGCCCTGCTTAGTGGATGAAAGCTTCCAAGGGGCAATTTCAGCTCAGTAGGAGGAACTTGCTAATAGAGAAGTCCAGCCTTAGAATAGTAGCTGTGGGGAGCGTGAGCTATTGTCAAGCAGCTATGCGCCAGCAGAGGCCAAACCACTAACCACCAAGCACATGGTCAAGGGGATTGAAACATCTGTCAAGCTATTGAATTTTTCAATTTTTAAGATTTGTTCAACTTTATTGAACTACACTAAACTATGTATTTAAAGGATTGGCCCGATTTATTTTATTTTATTTTATTATTTCTTTGTTTATTTGAGACAGAGTCTTGCTCTGTTACCCAGGCTGGGGTCCAGTGGCGTGATCTCAGCTCACTGCAACCTCTGCCTCCCGGGTTCGAGCGATCCTCCTACCTCAGCCTCCCAAGAAGCTGGTATTACAAGTGTGTGCCACCACATCTGGCTAATTTTTATATTTTCAATAGAGATAGGGTTTCACCATGTTGGCCAGGATGGCCTCTAACTCCTGACCTCAAGTGATCCACCCCCCTCAGCCTCCCAAAGTGCTGAGATTACCAGTGTAAGCCACTGCGCCACACCAACCTGATCAATTTTAAATTCCTTCTTGAGGTCGGCAAAGCTGTGTTAGCCAAATACAAATCTGCACATCCACCGTATACATGTGACTCAGCTTAGCGCGCCTCTTCCCAGGGGGGCTGGAATCACCAGTTTCTGTGATGTACTCAGCAGGCAGTCTGGTGGGCACCTCCTTTTGTCATCCCACTGAAAGCTGAGTGGAGATAATGTCCCTTCTCACCTCCTCAGGTGAGATATTCACCTTAACGACTAGAAATGGGTGACATTTCCTTTGGTGTCAGCTGATAGCTGGGCAAGTCAAGAGCCCAGCTGTGTGGCCATAAATACTGACAAGCATGGCGAGGCTGCCTTCCAGAGAGTCACGTTGGAGGCTCTGGGCTATATGATCAGTGTTGGGGAGTGGTACCAGGGTTCCTAAGGGTTCCCACAGCCCCCCTGCTCTGGCACTTCCAGATGTCATAACACACAGCCCTGCCACCTCCATGCTGTCTATGCCTGAATTGCTGTATGGGACTCAAACCCTTAGGCCCTGTACTGACCTTTCAAAGGACTTAATAGGCCTCTTCATAAACAGTGGCAGACAGTTCTTCAAGTGACATGTATGGCTTCACATGGCTGTGATGTGGAGTGCAGCTGGGGCTTTTTGTTTGTTTGGGTTATTTCCCCCTTTATAAACAGTGAGGAGTGTCTGCCACAAAATATTCTTCTTGATGGGATAGAAAGGGGATAGAGAGGGGAGAGCGGGAGGGTCTTCTTTCTTGCTCTATTCTCCATGGTTCTGGGGTAGCCCTAGCTTTCCAAACCCTTCTTTGAGTACCCTTGCTCTTCGTGATCTGAAATCCTTGTACCAAAGAAGTGAGAGGGACTCAACATAGACTCAAAACAACCCCAGATCACATGGTGTCAGGAAGGAAGAGCTAGCCCCATTTCCCCATGTACTGAAGTGGGAAGAGAGGTGTGACGTCACATTTAGGTACTGGACACCTTGTCAGAGACTTTACAGAAACAGACTCCTCTACTGTCCACTGGGTTTGGGGTTGGGGCTAGGGGAGGGCTGGGGCCAGGGTCAGCAGGGCAGCCATTCTCAGGACAAGGGGAGGGAAGGGGCAGTCAGATATTGCCAAAGTGAGTCAAGGGGCATCTGGCCTGCCCTCCCTCTGCCTGGACTTCATCCACAGGAGTGCACTAAACTCTCTGGTCCCAAAAAGATTTTTTTTAAGGGAAGGGGATGCTTAATTGCAAGTCCAGATCTGTAACTTTGTCCTGGACCTTGCCAGACACCTGTCACTTTGGAATGCAGAGATGTAGCCTCAACTTTGCAGAAAAGTCAGACTTGTACTCTTGTTAAAACTGCCTCCCCCCACCCCCGAATCTGATGGGGTATTCTCTCTTCCCTAGAGGCTTCGGGTTGAAACTGCAACCTGGTCTTGATGCTTGAGTTGAACCTATTTGATCAAGTCCTGGAAGAAAAATCAAAGGCTATTGAGGAAGAATCATGTGCAATGCTTAAAGCCCCTTAGTACATCTCTAAACAAAAAGACTTATTCTTTGAAGATCGAGTCAGATGGCTCAGTGCCCTGAATGGAGGGGAAAAGGCTATAAAGAGTTAGGTAAAACCCTGGGATGAGAAGAAATCATGTCTGCCTGGGGTGGGGAGTGGGGGCAGCATCCTTCCTGGGCAGGGCTTCCAAGGGGTCTCTGACTTATGCAGTGCCTGACTGGTGCGTTGTTTCTCCCCTCTGGGCTTCCACTGCTTCCTTTGCAACAAGAGAGAAACTGGATGAAGAAACTGAGTCCAGCCTGGACCCCAGAGCTTCCTGGCCGTGGAGGAATACAGTAATACCGTGTTACCGTAATACCCTAGTTGAAATCCCAAGGCTGTTTAGCATTAAAAACAAACAAATTGTTAGAGGTAAAACTCTAAAGATGACTAAAATTTCAAGTTTCTACCCGCCAAAATATATCAATATCCATGGCTCAAACTCTGTCATCTTTTTCCTGATTAGAAGCCAGGACTGGCCTTTTGGCACAATCATTTGGGACAGGGATGTGGTTTGGTTAATAGGGAAAATGTTTCAAAACATGACAGTCAGTAGACTAAGGGTGGGCAGATCTTTTCTCAGTACAAAGTTTGGAAACGATGTTTATAAGGTTTCAGAATTCTTAAATTGTCCCCCTTCCTCAGCAAGTCTGTGCGTGATCTTTGCGAACCCTTTCCTAAAACTGTGTGGAATCTCCTCTAAAACTGCAGGTTGGACAAGGTTTTGGGTTTGGAACCTGCTAAGCCCACTCATGGGAAGCTTCAAGGGACCTCCTTGACCTCCTGCGCCTCACTCAGGTAGTGATTTCTGTATGTAATGTGACCATAACGCTCCCTTTTCATCTCCGTTAATTTCCAAATTGGCTCATTAAATCTATACATTCCAGCAACTCGGTCCAACATTCCAGGGAACCTTTCCATGGACAATCAGAGCGGGAGTTCTTTTCGCCAGGGTTTGTTTAAGCAGAGGGAATGTGGGGTAGGGGGCGGGGAATAAAACTCCAGAACAAATTATCTTTATTTCTGCAAAGGGGATCTCAGATGGTAGCCTCACAGTGACCATGGCCTGTATATTTCCTTTGCTTCATGAAGTGTCTCAGTCTGGCCTTTGGGCCTGGCCCAAGTTCACTTGCTCACATGTTTGTTGAGCTCCTGTTGCAGACTAGACATTGTTAACTCCGCCAGAGAGTCAGTAAACTCTGGGGTGTTCTTTTTCTGTTTCCTTTCTGTGTTCTTGTTGTTATTGGGACACAAACATGTAAGTGTGTTTGAAACTTCATAGGACAGTTGCCAGGGGAGGTGTCAGTCTTGCTGCCAGATGGGTACATAATGTACCACACATGCCAGCAAGGCACTGGGGAACTGGGGGATTTTAGCTGGAATTAACAACTGCACGAGAACTGGAAGCAAATAAATAAATAACCCAAACGTTCAAAGGCCGTTTAGCAGCTCAGTTTATCTCCACTACTGACCGCTAACTTTTTTCCTGACTTACCTTTTCCATTCCCCTGACCTTCAAAATTCTTCCCACGTTCGGGATTAATTGAAGTTACTCTCATGTTTCTTTATGCTCTGGCTTAACGTAAGGGTCTGCTCTTTTTCTCAGAAGGGCTTCGGTCCCTAAGAAGCAGCTCCAGGCAGTGGGAAAATGCTCTGGCCTGAGAATCGAGAAGGATGGGCTCTGATGCCTCGCTGGTCTCTGTGTTCACCATCTGTAACCTGGGGATGGGGCTAGCAGAGCACTTCCAAGCCTTGTCCAGATGTCACCTGCCGTCTGTCACTATATTCAACATGCACGTCTTCCATATCCAGTGAATGCATATTGCAAGACACCTATTTGTGAGATGGTCCCTGCTTCCAGAAACCTGTTATGTTAATCTCTCTTTGTGAGACAGTCCATCAGATAAATGCATATGTGTGTTTAAATCAGTCTATGCTCACTGCCCTGACACAGACATAGTCTTTCTGCATCTAATGGCATCCTGCATACAATTCATATTTAGTGAATGAATGAATGGATGGCTGGATGGATACCAAAATGATAGAGCTTCAATTCCAACTCAGAGGAAGTCAAGGAGGCTTATTGTGTTTCATGGTGGGCAGCAGGCCCACTTGCGTGGTATCTTTGTGTGACATGGGAGTAGATACCCCTTTCTGTGAATGGAGGCAGCCCCATGCTCGATGCATGGCTTGTCGTCACCAGGAGCCCTTGGGCTGGAGTCAGAATGCACCAGTGTGCAGGGTGACCCCACTGGGTGGGATGGGATATGGGGAGAAACAGAGAGGTAAAGAGCATACACTCTGCAGCTGAATTACTTGGGTTTGTGTGCTAGCTTCACCACTTTGTATCAGTGCCTCAGTCTCCTCATCTATAAAATGGGGGAATCACAGTATCTACTCCAAAGGATTGCTATGAAGCTTAAGTGAATCAATCGTATGTAAAGTGTGTGGAGCAGTGCCTGGCACACGGTAAGGACTAATTAAGTATTAGCTCTTTTTCATGCTGGCATTATTACTAAGGGCAAAGGGGGCAAGTGTCAGGATCTGAGAGACAAAGCAAACTGTAGGATGCCTCAGTTTATAGATGGGTGAAGGGGTGAGAGGCTGCAATCGGAAATACCTTGTATGGAGGGCCGCAGTGAATGAGTTGGGTTTCTGAAGCTGTAGTTTTCTATAGTCTCAGGTCTTATATGGTGGGTGGGTTTCTATGGTGGTAGAGGCAGGAGGTCATAGGCAAAATTAGATGGTCAGCAGCTTCCTCCTTGTTCTGGTTCTGAGCAACAAATACCTCTGACCACCTCCCACCCCCATGTACTCTTACTGAATGGCAGGGAGGTTAGCAAACAGCACCCAGGAAACTGGCAAGATCAGGCAGGGCAGTCAGGATCCAATTAGGCAGGCCAGGGTACAGAGATTCTTCTACATGCCTAGCAGGGAGACTGAGGCAGCAGCCTAGGAAGTACAGGTTGTCTAGAGTTCCCTGCAGGTATAACTGAAGTTTATGGCAGCCAGACTATCTGTCTCTCCTGGGATTGCTGAGCGGTGGACTCCTGGCCTGACAGGCTTGGCCCAAGGACCACATGAGCACAGTCAGCAGTGACCTGCAGCCTGAAGGGGCGGGATCCTGGAGACTGAGGCCAATGAATTGGGGTGGGAGGGTTCCTGAGGCCCTTAGAGTTGAAATGAGGCCGAGAAGGAGGGTTAGGGCTTGGATAACCAGAGCTGAGGCATTCCAGGCAGAGGAAGGGAATCAAGGGGAGATTCAGGTGGGCTTGGGCATGGTGAGATTCAGAAATATGGGTAAATTTGTGTGCTTGGAACAAAGTGATGGCCGGTGCTTATACGGGAGAAGCCTGGGATCAGACTAAGGAGATAAGGCTAGGATGGGGAGCTTTGAAGCCTGAGCTGGTGGTGAAGAGCCTCTGGCCCTTCTTTGAGCAGACACTTATGGTCAGAGTTGAACATTAGTATAATGGATCGGATGGTGACATGGAGTTTGTACTATTCTCTGTGTCTGTACTATAGTCAACTGGATCAGTAATAGAGAGGCAGGATTTGGGAGAGGTGGTGGAAGGAGAAAGGGATTGGGGGAGGAGGTGACTAGAAGCAGTTGGAGCAGATTCTTAATGTAATAGTTGTAATTGTAGTCTGGAAAATGAAAAGGCTTAGATGGAGGTGGTAGGAACAGTGAGGAAAAGGGAGATGGGAGAAGTGTCATGAAGGAAAAAGCCCTAGATCTTAGTGGATGAGCTACAGAAGACATGTGTGGGTGGGGAGAGCAGCCTGTTTGGGAGGAGAGGGCAGCTGCAGGTAGAAAGGAATTCCACTTCCATTCCACAGGACTTAAGGTGAATGTGAAAGACCCGACTGGATAGGCTGTCAGGTGGTTGGGCCCCAGGAAGTGGGGTCTGGGCTGGCGATGAAGATGTCTGAGGCCTCTGGGCAGAGCCAAAGCCACAGGCTTGGAAGGGTGCAGCACAGAGAGAAAGAAGAGACCAGTGACAGAAGCTGGGACCACAGCCATCCTTGGGGCTAAGAGCAGGGAGAGAAGATGTAGCAGCCTCAGGAGGCAGGGGTCACAGTGGCCAGAGGTGAGGAAGCAAAAGGAGCGTGCACCTTCCTGCTGTGCCAGCCGCTGAGAGCTTCTGCAACTTCGCCCAGGCTGGCCCCTCTGCTGGAATTCATTCCCCGCAACACACAGGCACACACATACACACACACACAGAGACATGCACCACAGCTCACGACCTTATTCAAATGACAGCTCGAATGTTATCTCTCCTTGAAAACTCTCAGCAGTTCCCAGCCCCAAGCACCATTTTAGTTCTTCCTTCCTCTGTAAGCCCGTGGCTCCTCCCTCTCCATAGTACCTGTCAGACTCTACTGCAGTCGCCTGCTTTATTCAGGGTCTCCCCACCAGACTGTGAACTTTGCAGGTTTGATTTTTCTCTGTGGTGCCGCAGCCCTAGTTACTACTTGGTACCTTAGTGACCCCGAATGGATGTCAGCCCACTGAGAAAGTTTCCAGGCAAAGGGAGGGGAATGGGATAAATGGAGACCTGGAAAAGGCTCTGGGTGTTCAGCTGTGGCCTTTGAGACTGCAGTCAGAGTGGAAGGTGGTAGGGGAGGAAGCGGGATTTGGGCAACATACCCCACGCTTCCAGCTGCCGGGAATCACTCATCTCCCAGTTGCCAGGCACCTCCTCACCACCTCTCCCATGACTGAATCTGTAGTGACCCTCAGCAGCCTTTCCTTGTTACTTGCATCTGTTGTCTTTGGAATCCTTTGAAGCTGTGACTTAAGCTTCTGCGATAACTGGATACATAGTAGGCCCTCGAGAAATGCTAATTTGAATGAAATGTTATACATTCGTAAAATGAGAACTGTCAAAAGAAGAGAAACAGTCTGTCACTCAGAGGCAGAAGGGAGCTCACATTGTCTGATTTTCTGAAGTCGTGTGGACGGCGATGAGGGAAGCTGAGCCACTCACTGGAAAGAGCACTGGAGCACTGGAATGGGAGGCACTGGGCGGATTCAGCCCCCACTCAGCCACCCACTTTCAGGCTAGGTAAAGGAATAAAAAACTCGTGTTTCCTGAGTGTCTTCTGAAGTCAAGCATAAAGGTCAGAACTCATTTTATTTCATTAACCCATATAGCAACTTTGGGATAGTGGCTCATGTGCTGATTCATTATCTTAATTTTATTTAAAAACATAGGGAGACTCAAAGAGGTGAAGTGACTAGCTCAAGGTCCCACAGCTGGCAAGTTACAGATGGCCTGATTGAATGTCTTTTGCATATCACCAAGACCAATTCTGTCCTAAGTCCAGAGCCACGTTGGACATCTGATGCCTGGCCATCCCCACTGCCCCAGAGGCCTCTGTAGGTAGAAGAGGTTTCCTTTGGTCTAAGAAATGGTAGGGCTGAGCTTTTAGGAAGGTATAGGGTGGGGAGCTTGCTGTGTCCAGCTGAGCCGTATGATTTTAAGAGCAAAGAACCGTGTGATTTGAACCCACGGTATGTAGGGCCAAACTCTGTCTTGGATGCCTGGAAATATCTGACATGATGTCTGAAAGGCTGTGAAAGTGTGTCTTTCAAAGCCCCAAGGAAGAAATTAGGCTTTTGCACATTTGTATGTGTTCCATTTCCGCTGCCCTGATTTCTCTCAGAAAGCTGCTGGTTCTTTCTTAAAGTTGCTCCAGGCCCCTCTGTGCGTCATCTGCACTGGGACAAGTGCAGCGTCTGCATGCCTGGTGCTCTTGCCCTGTTTCTCTGGGCTGGTTGGGTTGGGCAGTCCTCTGTGGCATTTTTCAATTATGCACTGTCAGCAGCTAAGAAAATTAAAACAAAGCAAATACTCCCCCAAGCAAATGTTCCCCTAATGGTAGCAGGGGACTGCTGAGTTGCCCCATGGATTGAACCGGAACCTGGGGTGGGAGATGCCAGCCAGGCAGAGTCCCTCTTCTGTCCTGGCAGAGTATGGTTGTCCTAAAAGACAGGGCAAGAGAAGGCCCACACCTTCCTCATGGGAGCTGATAGTCAAGAAGACCCAGAAGAGAAAGAGACTGGACCTGCCCTTGAGAAGGCCTCGGTGTCCTCCAGGAGACAGGTCATGTGGGAGAGCAGTTCTGTAAGAGTGAGGGTAATTCATTTTGCTCATTTGGTGTTCAGCAAATACTGAGTAAGTGAAGGAAGGGCTGGGTCACAGGAGCCCTGCGTGACCCTTCTCTCTGCAGTGTATTATGCCCTTGAGAGACACACATTCTAGTGGGAGAATTAGACAGACACATGTGATAGACAGACAGACCAGGAGTGGGTGACAGGTGCTGAGACAGAGGCAGGGGTGTGCTCAAGGCCCTCAAGTGTTGGAGAAGAAGTCCTGGAGGGAGGAACTGCCACAGGAAGAGGAGAAAGGGTGTCTTAGATACAGGGAACAGCAGTCAGCAGATAGGACTGGAGGCCTGAAGCAGCCTGCCATTCTTCTGTTTGTGGCCATTGTGGGCTTGGCTGCCCTCTGCACCCTATCTAAAGGTCACCAGATGTCTGCCCAGGGTCTTAGTGGAGCTCAGCTGTCAGGATGGGCAGCAGAGGCTGTGAGAAGCGCTGGATGAGCAGAGGAAGTGGGGAGCAAGGGAGGATTCCTGGAGGAGATGTACTTGGGGCCTCAATGAGGAAGCAGGTTTGAACAGGTAAGAAGGAAAGCAGGATAGGAGCTCAACAGGAGCAAAGAACCAGAGGCGGCATGGGAACATGACATGGAGGTGGCCTGAGGCTGCAGGTGCCCTGCAGTGTGGCAGGTGGTGTCATGCCTGGCTCCTTCAGGTGAGGCTGTAGCGTACTTCCTCCACCTGCAGTGAAGCCACAGAGGAAGCTTTGGGTCAGAAGAAGCCTTCTGCCATTGAAGTGGCTGCTCCTCCTCAGGGCACTGAGGGTGCTGAGTGATGCATGGGTCAGAACTCCCAGCTCCTATGGGATCAGGCAGTGCCTTTGATGGCTCTATGCCTCAGTTTGACCATATAGAAAAAAGGACACTGGAGGGGACCTCTGGCGTTTTTTGATGACCTCACTTTGTGACATTGAGCAAGTCATGTCACTTTTGGGACTTGTTGCCTAGTATATAAAGTGGGGAGAAACATGGGCCACTGCTGTCCCCTCACTGAGAGTTTGAGAGGACTGTGCAGACGGTCTCTCCAGACCAAGGTCTCTGGATGAAGGTGAGGGGTCAGAGGATGCCAGGCTACCAGGGACTGTTCAGCCTGCTTCCCTGCAGCCAGGCCCCTTCTTCTCCTCTGCTGCCCCGCCCTCTCTACCTTGGGTATGAGATGGCACAGCTAGCTGTGCCTCACATCTGGAGGGACTTCCTTGGACTGCGGCAGCCTGGCCTGGAGCCTGCCCCTCTGCAAACTCACCCACACGCCTGGCAGCAGGAGTGCAGGCGGGCCCACCTGGCAAAGGAGCTCCATGGCCCTGGGAGGATGGCATCCAGTCTGCTCCGGGCCCAGGGTCCTGGCTCCGGCGCTCTGAGCTCACCAAGGTTTATTTATTTATCATTTGTTTGGGGTGAAATGGGATAGAATCAAATCCAGTGGGCTGTTTAAGCAGCAGTTGTTGGAAAGAAAGCCATGTCTGTTTCTCCCAAAAGAATCCCCTACATTGTGGCCCTGGCCCCTTGGTTGGGTTTCGGCAGACAATGCCCTCCTTTCTCTGTGTGCCCGATGACTCGCCCCCGCCTGCCCGCCTGCCTGTCTGCCTCTGGTCCAGTGGGTCTATTGCTGCTGCCTGCTTGGCTTGGCTGCTGGGGAGGAAGGGAGAGGAGACGCCTGAGGTCTGAGACCATCAGTCCAGTCTGGCCTGCCGTGCCCTGCAGGACTTCTGGGACCACCATGCCCTCGTAACCTTCGGATCTCTGTTTGGGACATTTAGTTCAGAAAAATGCATTGAAGGCCTACTGTGTCCCAGGCATTGTGCCCGCAGAAATGAAACCTTCTTCCATACTGGAGCCAGGGCCAAGGGTTCAGGTTCCAAGTGAGCCTCAGTGCCCTTCCCACAGTGCCCCTCTCACCACTGCCAGTGAAGTTTCCGTTGCATTTTTGCAGATAAAAAAATAAAGGAGACACCAAGGGGTAGAGCAACTCACCAACCTCACACAGCAAGGTATTGGTGGCTAAAAATTTGGGGACCCATTTTCCCACCACTCTGGTAGAGGCAAAGATGAGTGCTTCAGCAGAGGCTTACGGTGACCGAGGCAGCCTCCATCGGCGAGCTCGGCATTCCCTGATTGCTTATCTGCAGCCATCTCCTCACTCCCCTTGTGACTTGGCTGAAGCCATTCTTCACATGCAGAATAGAATCCAGAACCATCCTCTGGCCCCTGTCTCCTTCTCGGCTCCCTGTCTGCCTCTCCAGCTTCATCGTCTTCCTTGGCTTTCCCTGTTCTGTTCTCATTCTAACTTTGCTGTTTCTTCAGCTCATCAAACTCACTCTGTCTCAGGCCCTTACACTTGAGCTCATCTGCCCAGAGCCCACTTCTTCTGCAGTGTGTGTGTGGCTGGTCCTGAACAGATAATGGGTCTATTAGATTTGCATGATCTCCTGCTGCCCATACTCCTGAACGCCTTACCTCTCTCTCCTTTCTTTACACTATGTGTCACTTCCTGAAATCCTGGCACTTATTTGCCTATTTCTTATATTTTTGTCTCTCCCACTAGTATATGGGCTCCATGCCTGGCACATCCTAGGAGCTTGTATTTTTTGAATGAATGAATGAATGAATGAAGAATGAAATGTTGTGTCTTGATTTTCTCAGAAAAATGTATTGTTTTCTCTACAAAATTTCTGGGACCTTGGGGACACAGATCTGAAGACCCATGGGAGGCTGGGTGCGGTGGCTCATGCCTGGAATTCCAGCAGTTTGGTAGGCTGAGGTGGGTGGATCATTTGAGATGAGGAGTTCATGACCAGCCTGGCCAACATGGTAAAACCCCATCTCTACTAAAAATACAAAAATTAGCCAGGCATGGTGGTGCGTGTCTGTAATCCCAGCTACTTGGGAGGCTGAGGCACGAGAATTGCTTGAACCCAGGAGGTGGAGATTGCAGTGAGCCGAGATTGCACCACTGCACTCCAGTCTGGGTGACAGAGTGAGACTCTGTCTCAAAAAAAAAAAAGAGAAAGTACAGTTGTAGAGTGGACAGATGGGAGGGGACAAAAAAATTGGGCAGGGAAGTGACCAGGCTCCACAGGCTACAGAGTCAAACAACTTTGGAACCTTGGACAATTTACTTAGCTCTCTGGGCCTCAGTTTTCTTGTCTGTAAAATGAGAATAATAATAATCATACCACCCTCAAAAATTGCTTTGAGTTAATATTTTAAAAATACTTAGAATAGTGGCTGGCCCACAGCATGTGTCATAGTGACATTAATTGCAGTCACTCTTACTATGTATTAGCAATTTTACTATTATTAGTAATAGTATTAAAGTTATTATTTGAACTCAGTTCTGACATTTATAATCCATGTGCCCTTATGTTAGTCACATAATCTCCCTGAACCTCAGTTTTCTCACTTACAAAATATGGTTAATGTCAGTGTATTAGTCTTATAGATTTGTCATGAGGATTTAATTTTTTAAAAATCTTAGCAAAGTCATGGGAGCTGGAAATGTAGGGACAAAAAGATGGAGACTAAGAGTGAGAGAGGGGTGATGAGGGGGCTTGGTGGGAGGGTGGGGCCCACCGAGAAGAGATGATTCAGATGCAGAGTAGTGGCGAGTATAAGTAACTAAGCGGAAGGGAAACATCTTGAAATTTTGAAGGAGGAATACAGAGATTAAGGAGAGAGCAAGGTCAGCTTATTCTGTCACTGAAGATGGTCTTAGAAAGTTATGGAGGGGTAAGAATTTTGTATTCTTCTCAATAAACCAAGGGCAAAGAAAAGAATTTGGGTGAGGTCTGGGAGCTGCACTTCCTCTCCCTCACTCTCTTGAAAATGAAAATATGGTCTGTTTTTTTTAAACCCAAGGGTTGGAAAGAGATAGGGAGGTCTAGATATTCGAGGTTTAAATCTGAAGACTGTACTCGACCCACAACTCCTGTCTCCTGTCTCCAGGGACAAAAAGAGGTAAAAAGTTAACAGCCTGAGATAGGCGTGTTTGCCACCAGGTGCTCTAGACACAGCAGGTTGGCTGGGATGACAGTTCCTGCCTGACTGGGAAGTTTAATGTTTGACTAGATCCCTTTTACCTTTCGCAAAGCCATTTTGCTTATCAGCCTTTAGCTGGTCTGTCTGCTCCCCCTAAAGGACATCCTTGGCAAGCCATCACTCAGGATATGCCTTTAGGATAACAGCACCTTTGCCCCATATGCCCAAGTCTCTGTCCCCACTATTCCAGAGCCTGTTAGCAGTATTTCATTGTCTTTGACCCCAAGATTTTACCGTCTGTGTCATCAGAATTTCAGATCCTTTGATCTCAAGATTCCAAAGGCCATGGCCCCCAAATTCCAGAATTTTTGTTGCCACATATTTAAGAGTCCATGTCACCAAAAGTCCCAGAGCCTTTTGGGGTACTTATCTGGCTTCAGTCAGATTCATGACACCTGAGCTGCTTGCCTTTCCGTCTAAGGAGTACTGGACTAGGAATCAGGTCTAGGCCTGGGGCTTCTGATAGGTTGTGTATAATCATCAGCAAGTGCTTTACCCTCTGAGCCTCAGTTTCCTCACCTATAAAGTGCGGATAATAAGTGACCACCCTGTGAACTACAGGAGATGATGTGTTGGAAAGCAAGTGCTCTGCAGATGTGAGCTATTCCTGTGTCAGTGCATATCAGCTCTGTTCAGCATCAGCATCATGACACTGGAAAATCCAGCTGCATGACCTCCTCGTTTTGGCTTTCATTCACTCTCTGGGTCGTGTCCATCCTTTGCTGTTTACCAAGCTTTTTAACTCAATCAACGCCCCAACTCCTCCAGCCGTGTCTTCCGGCCTTGCTGCTTGCCCTCTTTCCTGTACACTTTCTAGGAGTGCCCAAGTCATAATTCATTCCTCCCTTGCCTTCAGTGTCTCCATTTATGCCTCAGTTGTGGCGCTCTGCAAAGCTGCTGTGTATGAGTTATATATTGTATGTGTTAATGATGCCAATATGCTAATTACCTCCTGCTCCATCACTCCTGGGTGTCTGGTGTCTAGCAGCACTGACCAACCTTGGCTGAGGCCCTTGGCCTTTCTGAATCTTAATTTCCTTGCTGTTAATGTGGGAGAAAGTAGCACAAATCTCATCAGGTTGCAGTGATTAACAGTGACAAGAAAGAAAAGATTTAAAATAGTTGGCACTTAGTAGGTGTTCATAAATATTAGTCTCTACTAATGACAAAATAAGGTGGGAAGAACATAAACTTTGAACCAGGCTTCAAACCACAGCGCTTGCCTTTGAGAGTAATGTGACTTTAGACAGGCTACTTACCTCCTCTAAGCCTAAACTTTATCATCCTTAAAATCCTTAAAGCTAGCATAACAGGGTTGCAACAAAGGTTTGGTATCCATATGAGTAAAACGCATGGAAAAGACCAGGCACTCAATAAACATTCGGTACCTATTATTATTATTTCTCTTGACCTTCTTGTGGAAAAAAAAGCTATTCTTACTCGCCTTTTTTCATCACTTGAGCTGTTGTATATAGCACAACTTAGTCTCTGAAGTAAACTGAATTAGCAAAACTAGTGACACAGACAGAAAAGACTACAAAGAGAAGTGAAAGGACAAAATATAAAATTTTGAGAGGGTAGAGGAGGGAATACTTCCTATCTCACTTCCCAACTTTAAAAGGCCAGCAGTACCCTGATACAAGAACAAGACCCAGACTTCACAAGAGAATTATAGACCAAAACCTCCTGTGTCATGAAATGGATGCAAAAACTCTCAACAAAATTATTAGTCAATCAAATCCAGCAAAATATAAAAAGGATAATATATTATTACCCAGGAATTATCCTGGGAAAACAAGGCTGGGTTAATATTCAAAAATCAATCAATGTGATTTCCTAAATCAGCAGACTAAATAAGAAAAACCCATATAATCGTCTCATCAGATGCAGAAAAAGCCTTTGACAAAATTCAGTATTGTTCATGATAAAAACTCTCAGTAAATTAGGACTAGAAGAGAACTTTGTTTATCTGATAAAGAACATTTACAAAAAAACCTACAAGCAACATCACATGTAATAGTGAAAATAGAATACTTTCCCCTAAATCAAAGACAAAGCAAATTACATATCTGATAAAGAACTTATCTTTAGAATATATAAAGAATGCTCAAACTAAATAAGAAGAAAACAAATACAATTTTTTTGTGTGTGAGCAAAAGATTTGAACACTTCTCAAAAGAAGATATATGAATGGCAAGTAAGTACCAGAATACGATGCTTAACATTTTTAGTCATTAGAAAGAAATACAAATGAAAATTACCGTGGGGTACTGCAGCACACCTATTCCAGTGGCTACAATTAAAACTGATCATAGCAAGTGTTGATGAGATTAAGGAGCTATTACAAATCTCATACATTGCAGCTGGGAATGCAAAATGGTACAACCACTCTGGAAAACAGTTTTGCAGTTTTTATAAAGTTAAACATACACTCACCACATCCAGAAATCCCACTCATAGGTATTTAACCAAGTGAAATCAAAACCTCCATTCACACAGAAATGTTTCTAGTGGCTTTCTTTGAAACTACCCTAGATTTGAACAACCCAAATATCCCTAAACTGAGGAGTTGATAAAACACACTGTGGTATATCCAAATAACGAAATACTGCTCAGCAATAAAAGGGAAAAAACTACTGATACAGGCCCAACACTGATGAATCTCAAATGTGTGATGCTGAAGGAAAAGAAGTCAGACTCAAAAAGCTGCACACGATATGATTCATTTAGATGTCATTCTGGAAAAGGAAAAACTATAGAGACAGAAAACATCAGTGATCGTCGGGGGCTGGGGAGGACAGCGGGTTACTAGAGAGGGACACAGGAATTCTTTGGGGCATTGGAACTGTTTTATATATCCATTTGAGTTGTTACATGACAGTACATGTTCATCAAACTCATGGAACTATACACCAAAAAAGGTGCATTTATTGCATGTAAATTATGTTTTAATAATGAAAGTGAAAGCTCTGAGAGCAGGTTAGTAAAGCTTTAAGGCCTGTAACACAGGCAGAAAGCATGCAAGTGTTTGTTGGACCTGGTAAAATCCTAACCTAAGCCTCTTTCCCTCAGACTAGTTTCAGGGCTACAGCTATATCCATGTCTAATGCAAGATGTATCTGGGGTCTCATCCTCTCCCTGGAACATGGCAACATTGCTTCCCCCACTTCCTGCCCTGTCACCTGTCTCCCCATGCTGCTACTGAGATCTAAAACAGAAATGCACACACAACTCCTTCTTTCACAGGCTCCCCATTTCCTGGGCTATGAAGTCTCAATCAGTCCCACGGCTTACACAGCCCTCCGAGATCTGTTCCCCATCCCCCCAACCTCCCCAGCCCTTCCTAAGCTCCAGAATCACTGAACTACTTGTCCTGCTGCACATGTCAGACTTGTCCCCACATCAGTGCCTTTGGGGGTTCATTTTCTACTCCAAAAATTCTAGCCCCCGTTTTTCTATCTGATGAGTGTTCTTCTCAACCTTCAAGTCTCCTGAGACGTTCCCTACTGGGAAGTTTGCCCAGGGCAGAGCTGGCTATTTCCTCCTTGGTGTTCTGGAATCAGCCTACTTATCACATCTTCTGTGGTGGTAGCCATGTCCGTGAGCTGCTTACATCTGCTTTCAGGGAGAGTCTGCTGCCAGGGAGTACAGAGAACTGGCAGACTTCCAGCTACCAGTCAAGCCTGGCCATTTCTGTCCAAACTCCTGTATGGACAATTTTTGCACTGGAGTTTCTTGTTGGGCAGGCTGAGACATGTTCAGAGGGGCTTCAGTCTGCAGCACCTCCTACCGGGTCCTTCTTCCTTCCTCCACTTGCTTTCTTCACCATGTCTGGCCTGCACTACGGTCAGTGTTTTCCTTGCATGCTTGTGCTGCTTCTGTCCTTTGCCTTTCGTAAGCATTACTCCCAGTGAATGGCTTGCACCTCTGACTCTGTCTTGACTTCTGTTCCCTGAGGCACTTCCCATGGTTATTTCTTTTTTCCCCGTTGGTCTTTACTTCATTCTCCACTGGCTCTGAATTCATACATTTATTGATTCATTCAACAAGTATTTCTTGAGAGTTCCCAGCAGTCATAGCTCAGTGCCAAGGTTGCTCTCTTTTCATAGGACCTAGCTGGATCCTACTCCTCTGCCATTCCCCCTGCCCCTCTCTCCACACCCCTGAGAATTTCATGTTCTGTAGCCCCTCCACCCCTGAGCTCATGCATCCCGTGTCCTGGAGTATCATCTTTTATTTTCCAGGAAGCTTCCTCCTTTAAGGCTTTCACAAGCCTCAGGTCTGGAAAGCCTCCCTTGACGGCCCCTGGCCCTGGTTATTGCCCAAGACAGTGCATAGCGTATATTAGGTTTCAGAAATGATTGGTTGAGTGTCTGATTGAATCTCATATGACTATTGTCAGCATTGATTAGAAGACATAATGTGTGTAAAGCAACAACCACGGGGCCTGGCAGGCTATAGGGTGTATGGCAAATGCTCATGGTTGAGTTCCAGTAAATTCTGTTTAATGGCGTATCTCATTAATTGCAGCTGACGTTTCTTTTCATTGTGTTCTGTGTGTATGTGTATTTTCTTTCTGGATGCATCTCATGGATAGTTGGAAAAGAGAGAGACAGTGACATTTTCTACATTGTGTTTTTGTTTTGTTTTGTTTTACCTTGCTTTTTTGAGACAGAGGTTGCAAATGTGCATGCCTCTTGGGGTGGCAGCACACTAGGCTGGAATCAGGAGACTAAGTTCTAGCATGGGTGGGGGTGTCTCTGCCAGTAGCTGAATATGTGACTCTCTCCTTCTCTGGACCTCTGTTTCCCCATGTGTAATAAAAAATTGGACTCTGATTTCTGTGATCTTTGTGGAACTCAGGTCTTGCATTACGGTCTAGAACCAATGAAATGAACTTGCATTTGTTTTTCGTTTGAGATTATTTGTGCTTTTTTCCACCTTCTTTCTCCGTGAAGGCTGAAAGTGCACAATACTGACTTGTAATAATGGGAAGTAGAAGCTCAATAATCACTTTATAATTTTCACCTGTGGGGGAACATTGGCATCTTTCACGCACATGTGAAATTTCTTGCCAAAAGTGGGAGGACACTAACATGGATTAAACACCAGTCGTGTGCCATGTCCTTGAGTGGGGATTGTGTGTGCTTGTCCTCATTGAATCTTTATTCTTAACTTGGGGAACCAAGGCTCAGAGAGAGGAAGACATTTTCCTAAAGGCTCAGAATAACCAAATGATTGGACTTTGGACCCGCTTTTCCCTGACTTCAAAGCCTGTGCTCTTCTTCAGCAGTCAAGTACCTCTGGATTTAGGCTTTCAAAAAGGAAAAGAAACATCCAATAACAACTCTAAAATACTTCGAAATGATGAATCAGTGAATGCTTGGGTATAGCAAGTAAGAATCATGAGTTCTCACATTGTCACCTTCATTCAAATCCCAGCTCGGCCCCCACCAGTCTTCCTGTGTAGAGCAAGTTCCTTAACCTCCTCTGCTTCCATTACTTCATCTGTAAAATAACTATAATAATAGTGCCTGCCTCCTAGGTTGTTATAAGCATCAAATGAATTAATATGCATGAAGAGTTTAAAGTAATGCCTGCTTGGAGCCTGGTAAATATGCAAAAATTATTATCATTACGATTATTGTTGTTGCGGTAGTCATCATTATTTGATCCAAACCTGGGATCCAGGAGATTCTTCTGTTCACGAGGGCACTAGGTGGGTGGTGAGAGATGTCCTGAGAGTGTCAGTACAGCAGCAGCCACAGCTCCTTTGCGTCATGCAGAGGAACAGCAGAGCGCCTGAGCCCTACTTGGCCTGGAGTAGTGCTTGCTGATTGCTGGAGCAGGACACTGCACATGTATAAACACCGCAGCTACGGAGCCACTGCCTCCCCTGATTGGCCCCTTCACCCCAACCCAGCCCCTCCCAGCCCCTCCCACTCTGGCCCTGCTCTGCTTTTAAGTGCTGTGGCCTGGTGAGCCAAGGAACTGCCATGCTTATTCTCCAAAGAGAGCAGGAGGCTTTTGCTCACCTGTAGGTGAAGAATATGACATCCTGAATGCAGTACTGGGAACTCTTGGTGTCCCTGGTGAGTCAGGGAGTCTGAGAACAAAAGAGGGAAGAAGAAGACAAAACCCAGCTCAGAGAGACCATAATGCAATCGGATTTACTGCCAGTACCAGGTGGGAGTAAATCTGATTCATCAACCTCCTCTTCCAGTAGCGTTTAGTCCTTCATTAGACAAGCGTTTATTGAACTCCTGTGTTGCACCAGGCAAAGCTAACCTAATAAGTATTAACATAACAATGACATTCCATTGACTGACATTTATTGGACACTTATAATAGTCCAGGCATTGTTCCAAGAACTTCACAAGTATTAATTCATCAAATCCTTACACTAAAAGCTGGTGGCTAAGTTCTATGATTATTCCTTTTTTGCAGATAAGGAAACTGAAGCACAGAAAGGTGAAGTTACTTGCCCAGGGTCATGCAGATAGTAGGTGGCAGAGAAGGAACTCAAACCCAAGTGGCTGGGCCTCCGAGCTACCAAGCCATCAGCTTCCAAGGAGACAGAGGCAAGTCAGCATAGCTCATCAGTACCTTCTCACGCCTTCTCTCCTTTCAGCCATGTAACAGACAGCCTGAAGAGGTAGGGAAGGGGGATCACTAGGTTGGCCTGTACATGGAGAACTGAGGCTGTGAAATGATGTGGCCAGGTTCACATAGCCAGGCAGTGGCCAGGTCAGTTGGAAGTCAGGTTTCCCGGTTCTTAATGTAGTTCAGTTTTTCTTGAACCAGGTGCATTTGTGTGTAAGTGGGCACACATCTATGTGTTTGTGTGAGCAAGTATGTGTAAATATGTGCACATGTATGTCTGTGAGTGTGTGTGTACACGTGTGTTTGTGTGTATATTCGTGTGTACACATGTGCATGTGTGTGCATGGGTGTGTGTGCTTATCAGGATGGGGCTGGTGGCGGGGGAAGGTAACGAGACACTGTGTGGCTAGCGGAAGCTTGGGGACTTCTACTCTAAAGACCTTGGTGTTCATCTTGGCTCTACCACTGAGGTTTTGGGACCTTGAGTGGGTCTCCTTTCCTCTCCTTGGTCTCTCTGAAATAGGATGAGGAGTAGCCAGGGTGAGAGTCTCAGAGGTACTGCTCTTCTCTGGCATCCTCTGGCCACAGAGAGCAGGGAGGATGGTTAAGTCTGGGAAGGCTGCACAGAAGAAGCACAAAATGTTTTGGGACAGAGACCAGCTGAGAGTGGGTAAGTATGGGTGGAGAGTGTCGTTCACATGGCCCTACTGCTCTTCTGGGCTGGAGTCCAGGAATAGCTGTGGTGAGAACTACATTTCTAAAGTGGGTCTTAATGTTTTTCACTGCTGGAAAATATGCCATTATAGGCCTTTTCCCCTCTGGATTCCTGGACTGCCATGCCCTCGAGATTCCCCCACACTGCTGCCTTTATTTCTCTGACTGAAGCCTAATTTGTTCCTGCATCCTGCCTCTGTCCCTGGGTTTTATTGGACTTCAGGAGATGACTCGTGTCTAGGCTGGATGGCAAGGTCCTGCCCAGGAAGCCCGCCTGGCTGATGGGGACAGAGCACTGCAGGGGGGCTCAGGACACCAGTGAGGTCCTTCAGTTCATGAGAGGGAACATGTAGTCACATCTGCCACATCCAGAGCTCTCCAGGAGGCAGCGGTGACACAGCAGGCAGACATGTGACTTCTGCACCAGCCCTAGCTTGAGCATTCCTAGAGTGTGTGGACTGGGGCCATTTCTCTGTCTCTATGCCTCAGTTTTCTCAAGTATTAGATAATAATAGTCTCTGTCCATGGTACACCCCAACAAATTCCATCATTGCCATCATTGGACACGGTTACTTGTTTTTGAGATGTTCAAAAACATCTGATGGTGGAGACAGGTAACTACCCAGCTCCCTGTGAAGCAGGGAGGGTGATCCTGCCACATGAGACTCCTACAGGGTACTGGGTGCTGGAAGCATCATCCTTTCTACCTGGGGTCAGGGGAGGTTCGCCAGTGCTGCATCTTGAGGAGTCAGAGTTTATAGATAAGGCAGAGAAGAGGTCTAAGGGGACTGTAAAGCGAGGAGCAGATGGTGCAAGCAGAGTCCCTGTGGGAAACCGCATGGTGATCGGGGTCAGGGAGAAGTTTGATAAAGGGTGCATCGGCCGCCGAGACCAAGATGGCCACAAGACTCGGCGCCTTCCTCAAGAATGCTTGGGCCAGGAGCCAGTACTGGTCGTGTCCTTCTTCATCGGGACCCTCGCTGTAATTCTGCCCCCAATCAGCCCCTACTTCAAGTACTCTGTCATGATCAACAAGGCCACGCCCTACAACTACCCAGTGCCTGTCCGCGATGATGGGAACATGCCCGACATGCCCAGCCACCTCCAGGATCCCCAGGGACCTAGCCTGGAGTGGCTGAAGGACCTGTGAGCACCTCCACTTACCAAGGCAGGCCCTCTCCTGGCTCCCAATAAAAATCTGAAAACCAATAAAAAAAAAAAAAAGGGTGCATCAAGGATGGTAGGGGATGGAAGACTGGGAAATTAGGTTGGGGCCAGATTGCAAAGGGCCTTCCATGGCAGAGTGTTTCCTGGGGCATTGGGAGCTCTGCAAGGTTTGCCTGGATCTCAGAAGGACCACTAGGGGGTCAGTGTTGGAGGGAGGTGGACTAGAAAGGAGAGGCCAGAGGCAGGAAGGCCAGTGAGGAGGCTATGGAATAGTCCAGAAGTTACCAGAGGCCTGAGCTAGACAGAGTCTGGTACCTAGGAAGCTCTGAGTTGATGTTTGAATGAAGGACTTGGAAAGGAGGACTCATTGTGTGACCTTGAGGAAGTCACTTGTCCTCTGGAAGCTTCAGTTTTTCTGTCTGTAACAGTGACACTGAAATAATCTTGTGGTTAATATCAGAGTTAGACTCCGAGCCCAGCTTATCATGAGCTGGATGACTTAGGGCAAGTAACTCCCCCTCTCCAAGCTCCTGTAATTTTCATCTGTCCAGGGGATTACAGTGTCCCTGTCTCATAGGGCTATTGAGAGGCCTAAGAGAGAGCCCAGAAAGAACAGAGAACATGGCACCTGGCAAACAGCAGTCCTACATAACTGTAAGCTCTCATCGGCATTCTTCATTGCTACCTTATTTTATTCTTAGTATTACTACTGCTATCACTCAAAATCTTCTTACCATTTTATGATAAAATTTAGAAGTAGAACTTCTCTAACTTAAATCACAGCATCCGTCCTGGTGTCCTGGTGTGTGTGTGCACCAGCCTGCTCACTGAATATCTTCTCTCCATTGTCATGTTGGCTTTTATTGGACTTTGACTCCAAAAACTTTCAAAATCCTCTGCCTGCACTTTCAATCCCATCTTCTGCCTCCATACCCTATTGAAAGTGGAACTTACTGATTAATTATAATTACAGAATCCTGGGGGGGCATTAGGAATTTAAGGCTCCTCACCATGTGATCTTCGTGATCCTTGCTCTCTTCCTCAGCACTGTTACCCCAGGCACCTAAGCCTGGAAACCTCTTTCCTGCACGCCCCCCATCTTTCCCTAAGCTGTTTCTTCCTCCTAATTCACACCCTGTGTCTGTCTGCCTCTCTCTATCGCTGTCTCTCTGTCTCACATCCACATTCTTACTTTTCTGTCTATGGGATTCGGAACCCATCAAAGTCAACCTCTTCTCCTCCTCCTGCCAAGAAACTATCTCAAATCCCTACTTCAAGAAGAAATGAGTACCATGGTGTTCAGCCAGGACCTTCTCTCCGGCTATGCGCATTGTCGTCACTCCACGGGTCTCAAATGTTTTGTGCTTTCTACTAGAGTTGAACTGAATCCAGTCCAGTCCAACACCATACTTTAGACAGGGACACATGATTCCAGTGAAAGGAAAGTAGGAGATCTCTCTGCTCCATTTCCCAATCTCAATCCCAGAGAGGAGAATTCCTCTGAGATCCCTCCAGCTGTTAGTAAGCTAGAGTCATGGAATATGCACTATTCTCAAAGCAGAGGAGAGAGATGCATTTTCCCAGTGCCTAGTGGTTCCAAAAAGATGACAGATTGGAGCAGATACCTTCTACCACTGCTCCCTGTCTCCCTGTCCACCACTATGTTTAGTCCAGGATTTGGGATAGAAGGGACCATAGTTTTCAGAAAAACAGATGGACAGGTGAAACGGTTTGTGGACGGTCATACTCCAGAGACAGATGGAGCTGGGACTGAAATAACCAGTGGTGTTTTGACTCTTTCATCCTGAGTTTACTCTTGATTGGCCTCTCTGCTCTCCTCTCCTCTACCTTCTGTGCCCTCTCTGTGCCTGCAGCCTTGAACCCCACTCACATATATAACACTGATAAGAGAGAAGGGTCCTGATAATGGACTGTACATCCCTTTCTATTTTCTAGTCTCTTTCAGGCCTGAGTTCCCTTTGGCCTCATCTAATTTCCCTCAAGCCTTGTTCTGTGGGCCCGTCCCAGAGGTTTGGTGGCTACGATATATAATTTAGGCCCCATTTGTGGCTGGCAAAATATACCATGAGTAGTAGAACTGGAGTATGATAATATTGTTGGGGACCACTGCTGGATTGAGGGGGAGCTAAGAGTTTTTCCCATTTCCTCTTGGAACAGGGAAGTCATGACAGATGTGTGCACTGCCCCTGCTTCAACCCTTCACTGAGTCTGGAGCATTTGGATTCCTCTCCCTGGGTATCTGAGCTGGAATGTTCCCCTCTGTCCCTGGCTGCAGGTGGTGTGAGCTGAAGGACAGTTGGCATCAGTAGGGCAGGAGGCAGAATGATTGACCTTAAGAGACAATGCCTTCATCTAAACATTGAGTGGCCTCATCTCCGTGAATCCTGCTCCTTTATCAAGGATCTTAGGGCTCTTACCTGTGACAGGTAGATTGTTTTTTTTCCCCTAAAAATTCTGTGCATGTTAGAAAAGTAAAAATGTTGGGGCCTACCTCTAACTCTCTAAATCACCCTGGACAAACCTCTTCCATTTTCTGGGCCTCAGTTTTCTCATTTGTAATAATGCTGATGATGGTAGTGATGACAATGACAGTGATGATGATGGTGATGATAGTGATGGAGGTAGCGATGATGGTGATGGTGATGAGGGTCATGATGGTGATGGTGGTGGTGGTGGTGGTGATGGTGATGGTGGTGGTGATGGTGGTGATGATGATGGTGGTGGTGGTGATGATGGTGATGGTGGTGGTGATGGTGATGGTGGTGATGGTGATGGTGGTGATGGTAGTGATGATGGTGATGGTGGTGATGGTGATGGTGGTGGTGATGGTGGTGATGATGATGATGGTGGTGGTGGTGATGGTGATGGTGGTGATGGTATTGATGGACGGTGGTGATGGTGATGGTGGTGGTGATGGTGATGGTGATGGTGGTGGTGATGGTGGTGATGATGGTGATGGTATTGATGGTGACGGTGGTGATGGTGATGGTGGTGGTGATGGTGGTGATGATGATGGTGATGGTGGTGATGGTGATGATCATGATAGTGGTGGTGGTGATGATGATGGTGATAGTAGTGATGATGGTGATGGTGGTGATGGTGACGGTGGTGGTGATGGTGGTGATGATGATGATGGTGGTGGTGGTGATGGTGATGATCATGATAGTGGTGGTGGTGTTGATGATGATGGTGATGGTGATCATGATGATGATGGTAGTGATGATGGTGATGGTGTTGGTGGTGGTGGTGATGATGATCCTTATTTATTGATCAATGTGTTGTAAATGGTTTCCACATACTCATTCCGTAGGACATTCCAATGTGGCAAGTACTGTTATCATACTTATCCTACAGATGAGAAAACTGAAGCACTGAATGATTAACTTGGCCAAGATCACGCAGCTCATAAGTGGAGGAAACAGAATATCTTTGACAACAAGGAGAGTGCAATAGACTTTTTAAGCTTCATCCAAAACCCAAAATATAACAGCAAACTAATTTTTAAAATTTCTTATCCTTTTTATGCCTTATCTTTTATCTGTATAGCACCCCTCTGTAACTGAAGATACTCTTTCACAGAAATTCTATCCCTTCCTTAAGACTCAGCTCTTCCACAAGCCTCCCCTGGCATCTCCAGGCCTAGTAGAGCTCCTCGCTGTCTGTCTGCCCTTTGCCCTCATATCTGCTGGGTCCTCTGTTCACCTTCCCTATTGTTTTTCTGCTCCACCACACTGTGAACTCCTAACTGGGAATGAGGCAAGATTTTACCCATCTGTTTCCCTCTGCCCTAATCTAGGGCTGTTCTTAGGATGGCCTGTTATTTCATCCACACTCATTGTGAGTCTGTAAATGACGAAGCATCCAAGACATGACCTCAGCCCCAGGAAAGCCAATCTTTTTTCTTTGATCCTTGGTCCACCAGTATATCACACCCTATGCACTCAGCTGAGTCTGTTGCTAAGAATGGCTCTCTTGCCTGACCTCATCTGAGAGAGAGGAGAGACCTCATGCTCCCGAGTCCCTCCTGTGTGCCCGGTGCCATTCTGGGTGCTTTCCCATAGGTTCGTCTGTTTACTACTCTTAACAGCCCTGTAAGGCAGCAGCTCTTAGCCCCATTTTTACATTTGAGTCTCAGGGAAGGGAAACAGTTTGTCCAAGATTGCACAGCTAATGAACAGCAAAATCGGAATTTGAGCATGGGTCAGCCTGCCTCTAAAGTTGATGCTCTTTTTTTCTGTAGCTTTATTTCCTGAATCCTAAATTACAAGACATAGTGGGACCTCAGAGATGCCTCTTCTGGGCATGAAATATCATATGAGAGATACAGTTTAGATATATAAATATTGGGGTTTCTAGGTCATTCTGGTGACATAAGGAACTAATGAGATATGGTATTTAAAATCAGGACTAACCTAGAAAATTCAGGACTTTCGGTCTCAGTTGAGATGTAGCAGTTTTTTCTGCAATCCTATCTTACTTGCTCATCCAAGCATTTGCCCACTGCTTTTGTGGGTCCACTTAAATATCCTGCAGTAGGGCAGTAATAAGTGACTGCCCTGATTTTATTACCTACTTACTGCGCTAGGACTTTCTTTATGTGAAATTTGCTCAGTGGTCATTTCCTGAGCACCCATCTTACTGAGGTCAGATATGTCCCCAGAAGCTCTGTTTTAATGAAGCAAGAGACGAAACAGCCTGTCGCAATCCAGTGACGACTGGTGTGAACACACATAGAGTAGGGCTTAAATCTTGAGTTGGAATCTTCTGAATTTAAGTCCAGCTTCATTATTTGACAGTTGTTTGACCTTAGGCAACCCCCTTAACCTCCCTGAGCTTTTTTGTTCCCTAGTCTGTCAAATGTGGATAAGGGTAGTGCCTTTCTCCCAGGGACGAGGTGAAAAAATAGATAAGGTACATGGTGCCTGGCAGAGAGGAGAGCCTCAATAAATAGTAGGTGTGATTATGATTATGGAGTGTGATGCTAGAAAAGATTTACAGGGAGCAGAGTCTACTTCCCCACCTGTGGGTAGGAGGCTGCGGGTGTCAGAGCAGTGTTCTTGCAGGACACCAAAGCTGCCTCCTGAGGTATGAGTAGGAATTTTCCAGGTGGATAAAGGGAGGGCATTAGCAGGGTTGGACAGAGTTCTTTGGAGGCCCCTTTCACTCCAACTCTGACTCTGCCTTGTATTTTGAGAGGAAGGGAGGAGGCTCTTTAGCGTGCCACCTTGAAGGTTCTCCAGGGCCCAGGAGATGCCCTTCTGGGGCTCCGGTGGGAATTCCAGGTCACCAGATTCCTCCTGTTACATCCCCACTCTGAGCCCCGTGTCTGGCCTTGGATCCTCCTCCCTTGTAAATGTGGCTGATGACGCAACAGAGACATGAGTCCCGTTTGTGACTCCATCAGCTTTGGAAGCAGATCATGGGAATTTTCTGAGTCTGGGCCCCCAGCCAGAAGGCATTTATAATCAGACATGGAGCAATCATTAGAGCAGAAACAATAAATTACAACGGCACCGAAAGAACTCCCCAAAGCTGCTCACGCGAGGGGAGATCCAAGGGGCAGAATGCTAGCAGGCTCTGGACTGCGCCTGCCCCTCCTGCTGGCAAACAGGGCCTCCTGCCTCACCACACTCAGGCTGTGCCCCCAGACGTCTGCAAGTGGTGCAGCAGCAGTGCCAGAAGAATGCGCCTTGCCAGCTAGGACAGGGCTTTGGGCCTGACCTGTGTGCCTGCAGGGACTGTGGGAGGGGGCGTGGGAGTGGGGAGGACCCCTTCACAAAGCAGCTCCAGGGCCAGGCCCTGCATAGGTGTGGGGTCAGCCTAGTGTGGCGCAATGAACCAGAACCTGGGGAATCAGGAACCTGCTGTGCAGTCTCCAAGCTGATGGCTCACAGCAAGTCACTGCCTCTCTCTGAGGTTCAACTTTCTTGTCTAAAATGGGAAAATAGTCCTTGCCATCTCACAGAATTATTGTAAAAATTAACATACAGTGTCAAAAGCCTAGTGCATACTAGGTGTTTAATAACATCAGCTTTTCCCCAACCCCTTCTTTCTGTCCTCCAACTTGTGCTGTCTAATATAACGATCCTTACCCATCTGTGACTATTTGAACCTAGACTAAATTAAATTAAAAGTTCAGTTTCTCAGTTGCACCAGCACACCTGTGTTGAGTGGTCACTGCATTGAAAAGCACAGACACAGAACATTTCTGTTGTTGCATAAGGTTCTGTAGGACAGTGCTATCCACCCCTCTAATTCATCTGTTACCTGGGAAAAGTTTGGTCCAGCAGATACTCATTGGGTCCAACCCTGGAGTTGCAAAGATGATTGGAGCTCTGCTCTGTCTCTCCAGGGGCACACGGTGTACCAACAGGGCAATGTGTGCAAGAAGCTAGCCCCAGTGGAACAGCACCTACACAGGACTGTAGGGAGTCAAAGAAGATTCCCTGGAGGGGAATGTCTCAACTCAAAGTGGAGAATGACATTCTAGGTAGCACAGCAGAGAGGAGAGCATTCCCAGAGATATAAAGCCGAGTAACCGCGGTGTGTTTGTACATATGTGAGACTATCAGGAACTCATTGCTGCTAAAGCACAAACTGCAAGGTAAAGAATGAGAGGAGTTGGGGGCTCAAGGAGGGCTCTGAATCCCAAGGAGGTGGGAGATGGGGTGCAGCTCCTGGGCTGCTCGTAGCCACTCGTGTACGTGGCTCTTGCTGGTGCTGAACCACAAAGCTCGGACTCAGAGAGGTTTGCTGCATGACAAGGCAGATCACATGACCCAAGCCCATGTTCTGGGACTGAGAACCCCAGTATCAACTGCTGCAAAGCCACTCGTTCTTGAAGCTAGTCATTTGACAGCTGTTAGCATGTATGATCCTCCTGACAGCCCTGTAAGATAGGGATCATTAATCTGTATGTCCAGATGCGGAAGCAGTGACTTGTGCAGAGTCAACCAGCCATTATATAGTGGGGCTGGGACTGTCACCTGTCGTCTCTCCTCTTTGAGAACCCAAGACTCTGCCATGTTATGGCTGTTCTTGTGGATAAATTACACCCGCTTGTTCACTTGCTTCCTTGATCACCAGTTCCTTTTCCCGATGCATGAATTTTTGCTCCCTTGCTTATCCCTTCTTTTCCTGCATCAGTTTCCCACTCCTTCCTGATCACTCGGGAGACACACATGCTATAGGATCTCCCATCTAGAAACAACTCCTTTGACTCCGCATCCCTCTTCAGCTCCTGCCTTATTTTTCAGCTTCCCATTATAACTCAGCTCCTCCACTGACTGTCTATCCTCACTGCCTTCCATTGTCTTCTCAGCCCAATCCTCATCGCTATTTCATCCTCACTTCTGCTTTGCCACCACTTTTTGTTCAATCCATTGGTCAGCCATTCGGTCCTCTTCTTGATGCCCTGTTTCTAGTTTTCTCCAGGGAATCCCACCCAGCTCCATGGCCTTGAATCCACGTTGGCACTCCGCTGATGCCGTCATTTACGTCATGGACGCATGTAGAGGTCTTAGAGTTGGAGCAGTCTCTATCCCGGAACTCTAGACTAGTCTCCAAGTGTTTATTCTGCAACTCTTCTTGGATGTGCACCAGGCATCTTAAATTTTACATGTTCATAAAAGAACTCTTGATTTCAGGTACGCTTCCTGCACCTCCCAGACTCCTCCTCCCCAAGACTTCATCTCAGTGAATGATTCAGGCCCCAAACCCTCTGTGAAGTCCTCTAATCAAACATCATATTCTCAGAGAGGTGCAGCCCTGTCACCCTTTGTCCCTTTCTGCTGCTTTATGTCCCTCACAGCACTTGTCACTACTTGGATGTTGGGGTTATCTATAGCCGTGTGACAAACCACCCTGACTTAGTGGCTTCACAGTCCTTTTGTTGTGCTCCTGATCCATGGGATCAGAACTTGGGCAGGGAGCAGTCGGGCCACTCTGCTGTATGTAGTGTCCTGAGAGCTCACTCGGGTATTAGGTGGGCAGCTGGGCTGGTGTGATGAGTTCTGGAGGCTCCCTCTAGAAGGCAGCTGTGGCCGGGAGATGGCAATCGCAATACTTGCCCTCCCCACATGATGTCTCCAGAAGTGTAGCTGGACTTCTCACGTGGCACCTCAGGAACCCACGTGTGTATGCCAGGAGACAGTACATGGGAATGGCCTCTGTTACTGAGTTGTGGGCCAGAAAACAGGCACAGTATCACTTCTGCCTGATGTCTTAGTCAAAGTAGTCACAGAACCCACCAAGATCTGAGGAGTGGGGACCCCTGCCAATGGTCTTCTTGACACACCTGTCCAGGTGGAGAAAACATAAGGTGGGGCGTGGCTGCTGGCGGGGAAAAGGGAAAGGTCTGGCCATGCCTTCATGGGGCTGCTTTAGTCTTCCTGCTCTAGAACAATCTAGGACTCCAAAGCCGAAGCAAGAATAATCACCTCTATTTTTTAAAAAGGAAGGAATCCTACAGCCTGTACAAGACAAGTGGCTTGTTCTACACATAACCATTCATTCATTAACTCATTAATTTATTCCTTCACCCATTTGTTCTGATCTCTTTTATGTGCCAGGCACCGTTTTAGGTGCTGGGGATGGAGCAGTAGATAAGACAGGAAAGGTCTCAGCCCTCACAGAGCCCATGTTCTGGTGAACGACACAGGATATATAAAGTAAGCAGACGCCCACATGCTGGAACATGAGTGCTGCAGATTGAAGGTGGTCACAGTCTTTGCACTGCTCCCATCAGGAGGGAGTGGTCCTTGGGAGCACCAGGGGAGAATCAACAGCTGTGGGGTTGGGTCACAGCTCTGCTCATAAGCTGCTGGTAAGACCCTGGGTCAGTCTGTTTTCCTTTCTGGGCCTCAGTCTTCCTGTCTCTAAAGTGAGGGACATAAGCATGTTCTAACCACAGAGGGCCCTGGAGATGAAGGCCACTGGGAGGGAGAGAGGACTTGTGTGACTTGCAGGCTTGAGATGTTCTTCTTCCGGATGAGGGATGCTTGGAGAGCAGACCAGGGGATGAAGGGAAAATTTGTCTCCACTGTGTGTTGCCAACTATAAGCCAAGGTATGTGTGTGTCTCCTGTCACACAGCCAGTCCTAAGGCTCCTGCTGTCCTTTGAAGCCTCTGCAGGGCAGTGGCGGGGAGGAGGGCAGGCAGAGTAGGCCTGGTTGACCTGCTGACTCGTGGCTCCTCTCTCTCCACTTCTTAAGCCACCAAGGGCCTTGTTCTTCTCCAGGATGTGGCACCGAGCAGTAGCTGGAGTCAACCAAGAGCTCAGCGCTATCCACAGGGATCCAGATGCAGATGCCCAGAGAAACCCCAACACCCCTTAGGAAGGGGCTGTGCACTCTGCTTTCACCTGCCCTAATCTCTGCGGCTAAAGCTTTGTCAAAGCCAAGACTTCCCTCATAAATCACCTGGCCTCCTGGTCTTTCTCTTCTCTGGCATCTCCTGTTAGACACCGAAAGGCATCCAGGAAATTGGACCCTAAACCTTGGCTGACCGTGGCTCAGGATCTGCCTCTGGTAGGGAGGAGGAGAAGGGTGTGCTGTTCAGCCCAGCCTCCACTCTGGAACTGGGCATCTCCCTGGCTGGGTGCTGGGGAACTGAAGATGATGGAGAGTTGATCTCACGGCATATTCCAGTAGAGTTGGTATATATGTGGAGGGGGTTGGTGGGAGGAGTAGGGAGCCAGGTATGTACAATAACCACCTCTTTTCATACCAGAGCAGGGCTGTGGGGTGCTGGGAAAGGGCATTTGTCTCAGGACAGGGAGCTAGATACAGTTAGATGCTTCTGGCAGGCCCATTTGGCTAAAGAGGAGCTGGGCAGGGAGAGCCTGGAGGTGAGGAGGGAGATGAGGATGTTGCTAGAGCTGTCCACACACACCGGGTTTGGTCTGGGCAGGGTGCGGTGCCCACCGTTACAGCATTCCTCCAGTGCTAACCCCGTCCAGCAAATGCACATGAGCACCCACTGTCTGCCAGGTCTCAGGCTGGGTTCTGAGCATGCGAAGGCTGGCCGCTGGGAGTGCCATCCAGCCAGATGAGGACAGTTTTGTGGAGCAAAAGGCAGAGACTGACAGGAACTAGGAGACTGGGTGCTTCCGTGGGATTTGAGAGCACAGGAGGAGGGAGATCAAACTTTTATGCACATCTAACAGGTACTAATTCAGTATCTGCCCTGTGCCAGCCTCTGGGAATGAACTGGGGAGCAAAGCAGAAGTATTTTGGCTTTGGAGCTTACAGTTCAGAGAGGGGACTGATAAGCACCCAGGCATTCACTGTTCTCTTAAGTAAAGAATTTGATCAGTGGATGGCACAGAGCAGGGACTCTAAAATAGCAGGGGATTCAAGGAGACATTCAGAGGACCAGGGAGAGGAAAAGGAGGCACCTAGAACTCAGAATTTAAGGAGACTGTCTCTCACACGAGTGCAGCGTCGACACATGAGACCCAAGGCCTCTGTACATTCTGTGCTCCAGGTGCTTGCTTGCCTCATCCTGTCCCGGTTCTGCAGGAAAAATGTATGTCTCAATTAACATCTAGGCTGAGACATAAAGGCTGGGTAGGATTTAGATAGAGGGGGCTTTATGGGAAGAGTGTTGTAGATAAAGGGAATAGCATGTGCAAAGGCCTTGAGTCAAGAGGTGTCTGTGCCCAGAGACCTGCAAACTGTCTAATCTAGGGTGAAAATGTGAGGTTAGGAGGGAGATAGCCTTGTAAGTTATGTTAAAGCACTTACAGTTTTACCTGGGAGGCCAGTTCCAACAGGGGGATCTAGTCATGAACTTGCAAAGGACAGGATGTTCGTGTTGGACCTTGAAGGATGACCAGAATCCAGGCACATGAAAATGAGGGATTTGAGCCTGCACAAGCTCAGAGTGAGGGCCTGAGGGACCCTTCAGTGCTGCATTCATCAACCTTCCTGAGCATGGGCTATGTAGTAGTACACTAAGGCACCACACTAACTGATGATGTTTGCAGATTGACTTTTTGCTAGAGGACTGGACTGGGAACTCTTCAGAATTTAAAGGATAAGTTAGTCTAGACTTTAAGAGCCTTGCTATATCTGCCTATCCTTTCCCTTCTTCTCAACTCAGCACTGTGTCTGCATTGTTGGAGGCAGAAAAGCAGTCTTTTTATAGATTATTGGGCCCAATAATCATGGGGTGTGGAACTTAGAGGTTGTGGGGTATAGCTGAAGGCAAAACTTGTGAACACCAAACATGTGATGCATGTAGTGCAAGCATCATCTCATTTTAATCCTTACCATAATCCTAAAAGATAGCTGTTATTATACCCATTTTACAGGTGGCAAAACCAAAGTTCAGAAAAATTGGTTAGCTTTCTTCCCAGACCACAGAGCATATTATGGCAGAGGCAGGATTTGAACCTAAGTGGCTCTGATTTCGGGCCTGTGATTATTCCTTTGCACTGCACTGCTACTTGGACCCATGTTTACCACTTATTTACTGTGTGGCCTCTTGTTAAGTGACTTATTTCTACTGGGGGGCTCGGCTTCTTCACTGGTAACATGAAGGGGTTACATTCATGGACTAGAACAATACTTCTCAAACTTTGCTGTGCCCATGGATCACTGAGGATCTTGTTAAAACAGATTCCAATTCAGAAGTTCTGGGGTAGGGCCCGAGAGTCAGCATTTCTGACAAGCTTCCAGCGGATGCTCATGCTTCTGGTCCAAGACTGTACTTTGAATACCAAGGGCTGAACCCTCTCCAAGGGTCCACCTATCCAGAAAGACTGACTCTTGCTGCAGAGAGAAGCAGAGGTCTGGCTCAGGCCAAGATTATTCTTCCAATTCTTTGCCATTCCATTCAGCTTCTATGCAGAGATCAGGGCAGGGAGAATGTCTCCCATTTTGCAGATAAGGAATCAGATGCTCAGAGAGGAACAGGGCTTGCAGGATGTCTTTCCCCCTTTGACAATTTCTTCTTGGCACACTGAGGATCAGTATCTTCAGCAGGCACCTCCCGTAATAGATGGCCCCTATATTTCCTCTAATGGGGAGGTCCTTTCTGACAAAGATGGAGTGTTTTTTTTTTTTTTTTGGTGGCTTGAGTGTGTTTCTGCTGCTGGTGGCTGCTGGAACATCTGTCTGCCCCTCACTTGCAGCTGGTTAGTCTGAGACAGGCCTGGGCTCTCTGGAGGGAGGTGCCTCGGAGACGGAGCCAGCTTCAGCCCAGAAGCCTGTCCTCATGCCTGCGGCCAGCTCCGTAGTGCTTGGCGCCACCAGGCTCACGTTCCATGGGATGGCTTTGGGCTTGTTGGCTTGGAAGGGAGAAGGCACCGGAAGAGTAGATGTTTGCAGATGGATTTATAGGCTCTGTATTTACCATATTGTCAGGGAAACAAGGCTCCAAGACTGAGTCAGCCAGAGCAGGAAGGCTGCACCCAGCACCTCTGGTGGTCTCAGCATACCCAGCCCTGGGGCCACTGTGCCAGGCCTTCACTAAGGCCAGCCTCTGTCCTCACCTTCACTCATGCAGGTCCCCCTTCCAAGAATGACCTGTCTTGTGCCGTTCTCAATCTTAGTTCTGCTAGACCCTCCAAAGATCTTCAAGGAAGCTTTCCCACTCACCTCCATCAATCCTTTCTGTGAACTTGGCCTGCGTCACACACTCCAGCACTTGCCTCCCATTGTGCCTGTGTATGTATGTATGTATGTTGCATGGACTTGTTTGTGGGTGGATCTTGTTTTTAACCTACTTCTTGAACCTAGGAACTAGGATGGATACTGAACCTGCATCCTTCAGCTGAATGCATAGTCAGCACTTGGCAAAGACTATAGGATGAGCTCTCTGAGGCAAGGCAGGAAGGGTGTGCTGGAGAGGGAGGGAATAGGGCTGAGTGGCTGACACCAGTTTGTAGTGCTGCATGCTCCAGGGAAGTCATCTTGGCCTTCTTCCTCTAAAAAGTGTTTGGAAACTGTGCCCTGTCCTCAACGCTCCCCATTCTCTCCAACCCCTCTGTACCCACAATCATGGGGTAGTAATGGCTGCCCCTCTCAGTAGGAAAGGGACCTGCCACCAGATCTTATCCGACAGCATGGCGGGATCTGGAGGTGGTCTGGGTGGATGCCAAGGGAGGGATCATAGAAGGACAGATGTGCTTGGGGCTGCCAGGAGGACCATCCTGCAAAGTTGGAGAGCCCTGGCAGATCAAGTGGGGTTTAAGCACAAGCACTCATTCCTTGGAGCCAGAACCTGTGGGGTGGAAGCTTTTCCTCCTTTCTAGATGCTGGGAACACCTCATCCCCAGGAGCCCCCAGGAGCCATGACTTGCCCAGGCAGATCTGCAGAGAAGGGGGCAAATGCACTCTTAGATCCGAGCTGCTCTATGTATGAAATTTCACTTCCCCAGTCTTATCCTTGGGTCTTGGTGCCTTTTCCTCTGTGACATGGTAAGAAGTTGAGAGGGCAGGGATCCAGCTTCTTCTTTTTATTTTTATTTTTGAGAGGGAATGATTCCATTTTTATTATTCAAAGATGACATATGATTCACCTAAAATATAAAAAATGAACTATAAGAATGAACAAGTGAATTTAGCAATGTCACTTGATACTATGTCCACATATAAAAATCAGTTAGATTTCTATGTACCAAAAACAAACAGAGCATGAAATTAAAAAGATTATAACATTTGTGTCACACTTATACGAATGACACAGGGAAAAGTTGAACAGAAGAGGTGCAATTCTTCTATCCTAGAACTACAAAGTGTATTGAAAGAAAATAAAGATATAAATAAAGGAAGCTATCTACCAGCCTCTTCTTTAATCCCTCTCCTTCTGCACCATGGCAGCCTGGACTCTGGAGGCTTTCTTTCTTGTCTCTGTAAGAAAGGATAATGATACTTGTAAATGGTTGTAAGAATTTAACAAAATAATGCTTGTAAACTTCTTAGTCTATGCTTGCATGAAGTAAGTGCTCAAAGAAAGATGAGCTCCATCTCTTGAACCCTGAGAGTAAGACTTACTCTTTAGGACAAACTGTGTCCTCTGAGATCTAATTTAAACGAAACCAGAACGTGAGGCTGCAGCGTCTTCAGCACTGTGTGAAGTGGAGACAATGGGAACTACCTCACTGGGCTGCTCAGTGAGGATTAAATGAAAGAAAGTACATACAACAGAACTCACTAAGTTATTAGGGCTCAGTAAATGTTACTTGCTGATGCTATTACACTACAGAGATGTTTTTCCTATTTCTTATGGAGGCGAGTTCTTGAATCTCATGAAGTAAGGTGTTAATCAGAATTATTCTCAATATAAAATACAAAAATTCATCTTTCATGCCCTCATTCTTTCCTGCTTTTTTCAATTTAATTCTTTAATATTTTTTGAATTCTTAGTTTATAAAGGATAGAAGCCTCTGAGAAGTGCTAATGTGTTTTTAAAGTCTACTTTCTATGCGATCCTCAGTAAACTGTGTCAGGACACCAGAGGATGAGAGAGGAATGTTTTGAGGGAGAGTAACAAGGAGGACTGGAAGTCGGACTAATCAAAACTAGTATCATGAGAGTTTCTGTCCTACCTTAGGAGGAAGAGAAGCTGAGATCTCTGGACTGAGTTTTAAAAAGTCTTGATCAGTTTGCTGGAAATATTAAGAGAAAGATTCAATTACTTTCTGGGCTATGTGACTGGCCAGCAATCAAAGCCATGGGGGGGTCACAGCCTAACACTTGACCCTGGCCCCATGCAGAGTCGAGCCCTGCCTCTGGTTGCAGACAGAGCCTTGCCCTTTTCACAGGAGTAGGTTCTTAGTCACTGAAGGACCATGACTAAGAAAGGGTGGTGGATAGCTCCCTGTACCTTTCCCACCAGGCAGGCTAGCGGTAGCACTGGTCCTCTGCCCTGGATGGCCCCAGAGGAAACTTCTTTCACTGAGAGAAGTGACTGCAAGCAGAGTGGTGGGAGGAGGTTTTGAACTCATGTATCCTCTACCTTCTTATTTCCATTCCTCTTTCAAGCTAAGATGAGGCAAAATTACTGCTTTGAAAATGCCACATTGTTTGTCCAGCAGTCTAGCCTGGGTTCCGTTGGCACCTCCACAGCTGCGGGCTGAGTATGAGAAGGTGGGAACCAGACAGGGGACAGAAAGGGCTGGGTGCATCTGTTCCGGCCGATGGGATCATCTTACTTCATTCAGTGTTACCCAATCGCTGCTCCTCTTGTTCTCAGAGAAAGCATCCTCGGCTTGAATTCCTTAAGGGACCATGTACCAGGGCAGGAGTCCATGCTCTGAGCATCAGGTGTCAGCTGGGGAGAAGAGCTTTTCAGCCCTAAGTTATACTTTCCAGTTCACAATGCACTGCTGGATTGTCTTCTGCTTTGATCTGTCCGAGAGCCTGTATCATTCCTCAGAAGGTTCTGAAGGGGGTAAACCTTGGTCTTCTGAGTCCAGTTCCTGGAAGCAGCCAAGATGCTTGAACTGGTGAATTTCACTGCAACTCCCTTTCCACTTGTGGGAACCTGAACAGGGACTCTGGTATGGGGGAGACCACCCATGTATGCTGTGGCAGAGTGAACACTTCACCTTGAATCCGAGGTACAGACCTGAGGCTCTGCAGCTGCCCCTTTGAGTGATACTGAAGGCTGAATAAAGAGTAGGAACATTCTAGACCATAAATCTCAGGCCACTTGCATGAGTCAGGTTCTCCAGAGAAATAGAACTAACAGGGTATGTGTGCGTGTGTGTGTGTGTGTGTGTGTGTGTGTGTGTGTGTGTGTGTGTGTATTTGTGAAGAGAGAGAGTGAAAGAGATTGATTTTATGGAATTAAGTTACAAGATTTTAAAGGTGCAGGTCCACAGTCTTCAGGGTAGACTGGCAGAGTGGAAACCTAGGGAAGAGTCCAAGGTCATCTGCTGGCACAATTCCCTCTCCCTGGAGGGAGGTCAGGCTTTTTCTTTTAAAGCCTTCAACTGGTTGAGTGAGGCCCACCCACATTATAGAAGGTAATCTACTTTACTCAAAGTCTACTGATTTAAATGTTAACCTCATCTAAAGAGACATCTTCACAGACACATCTAGAATAACGTCAGATCAAATATCTGGATACCATGGCCCAGCCAAGTTGACACATAAAATTAGCCATCATTCCACTTCACATCTGAAGAGCCAGTTATGATGAAAAATCCCTTTCTCAGCCATCCTTTCCCAAGAGCCTCTAACAGCCTGTATAGTGGTCAGGGGTGGCCAGGATTTATTGATTCATCCTGTAAATTGGCCACATTGAACCCTGACTTTATGCCAGGCACATTTAGGGGCTGAAGATCATGTCCACCAAGTCACTCCCATTCCTTTCTCTCTTTAGACTCCAGTGGTGAAGACTCATCTTGAACAAGTAATTGCCTGAACACATCACTGTTTAATTACCAGGGTGATGAGTTCCGCAGGGAAGGAGGAGCACAGAGCATGTAAGAATGACTGGCGTGGGGCCTGGCCTGAGACCAAGGCCGGAGGGGGCTCCTCTGAGGAGGTGACGCTCAGGCTGAAACCTGAAGGCTGAGCAGGTTAGGCAGGGGAAGGTGGTGGAGAGGAGGGTTTCAGGCCAAGGGACCATGAGTGTGAAGACCTGAGGTGGGAAAGAGCTTGGTGCATTTGAGTCTCAGAGGGAAGCAGCTGTGTACATGGCTGTGCAGTGCACAAGGAACAGATATGCTCTTTCAGGCTGAGAGGAAGGCTGAGGCCAGACCCTGAGCTTTATAAGGCCATTCAGGATCTTTCACTTTAGCTGAAGGGTTTTAAACAAAGGAGTCCCATGAGCAGATTGGTTCTTTTGAAAAGCATACCTTCAGTGGACTGCAGAGAATGGCTTAGAGGGAGGTCAGAGTAGATGTGGAACCTTAGGAAATAAGTCTAGATTTCCAGGGGAAGAAGTGCTGTGGAGATGAACAGAAGAGGACACATCTGAGTGCATCAAGAAGGTAGAATCAACAGAGCATTGTGTGTGATTGGATCTGGGAGGTGAGCAAAGGAAGGGATCAAAGGTGCATATCATTTTCTTATTTTATAGATGGCAGCTGAGGCTCGGAGAGACCCAGGGAGATACCCAGGCCCAGACGACTCCAGCCCTGGCACCTTTCTGGCTGGTTTTCTTTAATTGGTGCTGAGTTCTGTGTGGGGTGCTGGGTTCTGTGTGGGGTGCTAAGGAAGCCAAGGTTTAGGTTCTGTGTTATGATCTACCTTGTCCATTCAGAGTCTTTGACCACAAGCTTCAGCCCTGACCTTGAGATTAAGCGCTGGCCCCAGTGATTCCTACCTGACCCCCAGCCAGGCCCTGACCCTGGTCGCCCACTCAGTCCTGCACTTGGCCTCTTGTGGAGCCCGGGCCAAGGCTTATTGATTCTGTTATTCTCGGTAGAGATAGCAGGTAGCCATTCTCCATGGCAGTAGGCTAGGTACATGTCAACCATAGCCTGGGTCCCACCCCCCTGGCCAGCTCACACTGCTGCTTATCTAGGGAACCAGATGAGAGGGTGTAGATATTAATCATCCCACTGGCTAAACAGAGACCTGGAAGACTGCAGCAGCACAGATGGCAGAAATGGCATGGGCTTTGCAAATGGACAGCCCTGAGTCTGTACCCCACTTCTGCCTCTCATTAGATGTGTGACCATGGACAGCTTACTTTCCCTCTCTGAACATGTTTCCTTACCCATCAAGTGGGGCTCACAGGACCTACTTTTCTAGTTGAGGTATGGATTAGTGAGCTTGTATAGACTCGTCTACATTAGATACTCAATATATGTCACATCCCCTAATTTGCTTTACAGTCATTTATTCAGTGACTACTATGTATTTGGATTCAGGGTTCTTTATTAGATGCTAAGGATATAAGGGTGACGGCCAGAGTTTCCTGGCATTGCATCAGAATTGCTAGCACACTCTATTGCATGTAGCAGGCGCTTTGCAAATAAAAGGTCATGAAGGCAAAGAGCGTTTTAGAGACAACTGGCTTTGCTGAGCCCTGCACTGATTCTCAGAAGCATTTTTGCAACATACAACAAAAATACATACATAGAATAATCCAGTTCTAAAATACAGCAGAGACACTGCCACATGGGTGAGTGGGAAGAGAGAGACATCTGGGATGCCTGGAGGGAGACCGTGACTTTGGTTTTCCTCTCCTGTCATGAAAGTTGTGTGTGTCACAGGCTGGAGACCTTTTGGGAGTCTGACGGGTGTTGGAAGCCATCTGGAAAGGGCCTGGAAAGCTTCTCCTCAGCCCACCAACCCCAGCTTGGGACCTGCCTTTCCCAGCTGCTGGCCATGGCAGCAGAGGGAACTTGCATATTTGTGTCTTTGGAGATCATCATCTCCAGCCCAGAAAACATCTCCATTTCTGGAAATTCACAGGTCATTCTGACCCAGCAGTCGGTCTACCATGACCTGTCATACCTTAGGAGTCTGAAGCTGGGGAGAGACCACCAAGGGTGCAGATGAGGCGGGGAAAGATGTCAGTGAGCATCAAGCACACACGAAATTCTGTGGTCCAGTCTGACAAACATTTAGTGAGCGTGTGTCTAGGCCAAGTATGGTGCAGCGAGCTGAAAGTGCAAACCTCAAAGGTGTTTCTAAATTCCTTTAATAAAATGGGTAGTTTCCGTGGTCAAGGCAGTTGTGCAGCAGAAGGAACACTGTGGTCCGAGAGGAGTCCAGGAGGGTGGATTGCAGTTCTGTGTGCATCGCTGACTGTATGACCTTGAGAAAGCCCCTTTCCCTTGCCAGGCCATTCATAATGTACAAGAGATAGACCACATCTATCTAAGAGGGCCTAAGAGGGCCTCCAGATCTCCCACAGTGACATTTATTTATTCATTCTGAAGTACCTGCCATGCACGCAGCCCTGTGCTCAGCACTATGGAAACACCAATAAGGAAAAGAGGGTCCCTGCCCTGCAGGGAGTGACAGCTCAGGAGAGAGGACGGGCACTGCCAGGGACCTCTGTCCAGTGGCTAAATTCCATTTTTCTCTGAGTTTTGACTGCACATCTTGGCTGCTTCCAGCTCAGAAGACCAAGGTTTCCCCACTTCAGAGCCATGCTGAAGAATGCTTTTCAGCTTCCAGAGTGGCTTCCAAAGAGGAAGCAATCCAGGGCGGGTCAGTGGGGCAGCCCACAGGGGAAAACACCCTGCTTCCCCAGGGCCACCTTGAATGGGGAAACACTCTTCTGGATGAAAATGCTCTGATTCAGAGTCATGTGGTCTAGGTCATGCATCATTTTGAGGACAGAAGAGGCCATTGTCTTAAATCTATAGCCCCCTTGACCTCTAATTTGCTGGGGATTAAGCCGGGGGCAGGACATCCAGAAATCTAGGGTTGACTTGCTGTGTGACCTTGGGCACATCACTTCCCCGCTTTGAATCTCACTGCCTTCACTGTACAAGAATAATAACACCTGCCTCTGACTCGCAGAGCCACTGAGTACTCTGCCAGGCACTGGGCATCACTCACCACTGATCCTCAAGAAAACCCTATGATACAGGTGTCATAATGAGTCTCATCTTACTATACACATACCTGAGTCTCACACACAACTAGAAAGTAGCAGACCAATGTCTCCAAAGGACTTTGAGCTGTTTGTGTAAAGGCTCTTCAGGAAGCTGACGCCTGTCTCTTCCCAGATCCCATTCATCTCATGTCCTCTTACCTGAAGGAACAATCGCTGATGCTCAGTGCCACATCCAGAAGCCCTCTCAACCCCTCTCCCATTTACATTCTCCCTCTCCTTCCTGCCCCAGCACCAGCACCACCTTCTGCAGGAAGCCCTACCAGACCCCTCCTTCTGAGCACTTGGCATGCAGTGAAGGGCATGACAGGAGCTGATTAGAGCAGTGACCTGGCTCAAGCACAGGAACTGACATGGACATGCAGGTTCTCTTCCCTTGAGGAACTCTTTCCCTGTGCATTGCTCCGCTACAAGTTCTTTATGAACTGCCTAGTCCAGCCCAATCCTCTCATTTTACAGATGGGGAGACCAAAGTCCATAGAGAGGTGCTGATTTCCCCAAGGTCACCCAGCCGGTAATGGTGGAACCCAATCAGCAGTCAAGCTGCTTTTTCCAACTTCCCTTGGAGGGATGTGAGGGCAGAAAGCTCCTCTTTGCCTCCATATACTCCCCCCGCCGGGATAGGACTACAGCTTCAGGCAGCTTTTAATATAGACTTTGCTGTTTGGCTCCTCTTCTATTTCTGGAGCCTTCTATGGCTAAGAGATGTTTCAGTCTTTTTGAATAGCTCACCATGGGGAGGGCTGAGTGCATGTAGTTCATTCACTGGCCCAGCCAGCCAGCCACTTCCTCCATTCGCTGTCTTTATCCTCCCATCAATACATTTATTTACTTCCTTTTTCATTTGTTCGTGTAATTGTCTATTGATTCACTTATTCACTGGCCCATTTCTTCCTTTATTGACCCATTCGTTTAGCAAACACAGAGCACTCTTCCTGCACAAACTGGGGAGACCTATAATAAAGCAGATGACCACAACACACAATGATTGTACAGTGGGCAGCTTGGCGGACTGCAGGAGCCCAGGAGGGACTGACTGAGCTCCAAGCAGACACTCAGAGGAGTGACATCCCAACAGGGCCTGCAAGAATGAGCAAGAGTTCTCCAGGTGAGAGAGGAGGAAGGAACATCTGTTAGCTCCTGATGTGGTTTTCTGGGGCCACTTAGAGCTGAGCTTCCTAAATCTCCTGGCTTTTGGTCAGCCTGGGCAGAAGAAACCACAGCCCAGACTAGGGCTCAGATCAAGTTCTTGGATTTGTTTACCTCTAGCCCTGACTCTGGACCTTGGTCACTGGTTTTCCCATCTGCATGAGGGCACAGAATGGTGTGAGTCCGGCTGGGCGTGAAGAGCTTGGTCTCCTTTCTTTCTGGCCTCATCTTGGCTTATGGCCAGGCTTCCTGATTATTATCTGGGTACACAGTTCCACGTGGTCTGCTATACCCCTGCTGGCCTGAGTTGAAGGAAAGGAAGAGAAGGAGGGAGGGGGTATTCATAAAGTCAACAAGAATTTCTTTATGGGTGGGATAGCAGTGAAGGTCACTGTATTTGGAATCAGATAGGCATGGATTCAGATTCTGCCATACCACTTACTAGCTATGTGACCTTGGACAGGTCCCTCTGAGCCTGTTCTCTTCTCTGTAAAATGTGGCTAATGGCATGTAACTTGGAGGGTGGATCACATACTCTGTGTCCCCATCATTGACAGACAGTCTGTTCTCCAAATATGGTGGCTAATGTCGTCCTCTTCATCCACTTGCTACACAATTGTGGCACGCTTGCCATGCACAGGACTGCCAGAAAGGAGCTGGTGATGCAGACACATAGAGCATTCCCAGCCCAGCCGCAGAAACAGACAGGTGAACACTTGCCTGTCATGCAGTGTGGTACTGCCAGGGTCTCAGGTCTACGCTGGGCACTTCAAGGAACCACGCCAGGCTGTAGAGTGAAGGTGGCATTCTGACTGGGTCTTAAAAGCAGAGTACGTAGGAGGCTTTCTTTTCTAAATCCAGGTAGCACCTCTAACTGCTAAAGTATTCTGACCTTCAGCTCTTCCAAATGCAAAATGGAAATAATAACTGTTGCAAGAATGAGACAGGACAGCACATGTGAATAGGCTTTGTCATGGGAAAGCGCACTTCTTCATGGGAACAGCCAAGCAAATCCAGCCAGCCCGACTCGAAAGCCCTCCCCCTGCAGCACACACCTGCGGGCCAACATGCGTGTCATAGATCATAACGAATTCAGGAGGATTTGCTCAGGAAAAGGCAAGGGGGAGGCAAGAATGCTGGTTTCTCTTGCTCTTTTTTTTTCTTTTTTGAGACAATGTCTCACTCTGTCACCTATGCTGAAGTGCAGTGTGCGATCATAGCTAACTACAGCCTCAAACTCCTGGACTCAAGGGGTCCTCCCACCTCAGCCTCCCAAGTAGCTGGGACCACAGACACATGGCACATGCCACCATGCTTGGCTTTTTATTTTATTTTATTTTTTGTAGACACAGGCCTCACTATATTGCCCAGGCTGGTCTCAAACTCCTGGGCTCAAGCAATCCTCCCACCTTGGCCTCTCAGAGTGCTAGGATTACAGGCATGAGCCACTGTACCTGGCCAAGAATGCTGGTTTCTAACCCATTAGAACTTGGGAATGTCCCACGAGTGACAGAGATAGTAGCCTCTCAGCATGTGCCTGACACCCACCCATCCACAGATACGAGGGAACGGATTTTCACCACGGCAGGAAAGATAGGCTAGAATCTCAGAGAAGCAGAGGAGCATCCCGGACTGCAGCACCCAGCATCTCAGGCTAACTTCCTCATGGTTTCTGGGGTTCCTGGCCTATCTGGACTGCCTGCCCAGGGCCTGTGGAACTCTCTCTTCTCACTTCTGTGGACCCCCATCTTCCAGGGGAGTCCCAGAGCCCATCCTTGTGTGCTGGACTCAGTCCATGGCACCTGAGCACCGTCTGTCGGGTCTGGGTGCATCTCTGACTCTGCTCTGCAGGAGCTGTGCATGGTCTTGAACAAATCCCTGAGCCTCTCAGGGTCTGTTTTCTCAACTGCAAGACAGGAAAACAGTACCTGCTTCATAGAACAGTTTTAAGTGCAAATGCTAGACTATGTACAGTGCTTGGCTAGTGCCTGAGACATAGTTGGAGCTTTCTTGACAGTGCCTCTCAGGATCACAGTCAGAACAGGGACTGGGGAGGGTGTGACACAGGGAGAGCGGGGAGAAGAAAAGGAGACAAGAGAAGGCAACTGTGATGTGGGTTTGAATAGAGAAGAAGAGACAGGTAGGAAGGCATTAGGAGGGAGGGTGCAAGGCCCCCAGTCTGAGCCTGCCGCTGCTGGCCCGTGTGCTGCAGTTTCCCTGATGGGCCCTTCTCCACCTGTGTGGACTTTCTGGTCATTCAGCCAATGTGTAAAAATTTCTCCTGCTTCCATTCTGTCACCTTCTGTGAGATGTTATTTCCTCCTTTCCTCCAACTGTACTTGACCTCCAAGATTTGGCAAAGTGCCCCCTCCTCCTGAAAGCCTTCCTTGACTGACCTGGTCCTCAGTAGTTAGCTGCTCCTGCCCTGCATCCCCTCCAGCCCTCTGCTTCTGCCCTGCATCCCCCTAGCCCTCTGCTCCTGCCCTGTATCCCCTCCCCGAGCCCTCTGCTCCTGCCCTGACACCTCAGTCCTCTGCTCCTGCCCTGACACCCAAGTCCTCTGCTCCTGCCCTGCATCCCCGCAGCCCTCTGCTCCTGCCCTGCATCCCCCCAGCCCTCTGCTCCTGCCCTGCATCCCCCCAGCCCTCTGCTCATGCCCTGCATCCCCCCAGCCCTCTGCTCCTGCCCTGCATCCCTCCAGCCCTCTGCTTGTGCCCTGCATCCGCCCCCTCCCCCCCACCAGCCCTCTGCCGCTGCCCTCGGTCACAGTGCTCATCCCACGCTGGTCTCCCTCTTCACTGTTCACCCATTTGTCTGGAAGTCCCTTGACGCCAGGGTATGTTTGATCCATCTTTGTACTTTCAGGGCTCCCGACAGTAGTGAGCTCCTTAGTGGATGCTGAAATGTTGAATGAAGGGATGAACCAACAAGAAAATAGCTGCAAGGGAAGGTGGTGAAGCAGGGGAGGCTTCTGTAATGACTGGGCCTCAGCAGATTCCATCTCCCTCTGCTGCTGAGACTGCATTTCCCCCTCAAGACCAGCCTTCCAACTAGTGAAGGGTGAAGGGCAGGTGAGCAGTCATTGTCCACTGCTGCCCTAGAGGTACCTTCCCCACTCTTGTTCCCCTTTAGGGCTGTCTGTGGCTTCCTTGGCAACCCCGGGTCCTTGCAGACCTACAGAAAAGGCTTTTTCCTCCCACCCTGCACCCTCCTTCCCAAAACAAACACAGTTGCTGCCAGAGAGCCACAGGGGCCTGCAATGAAAAACAGGTGTCTCCCAGAGGCCTGTCCGCCGTGGCTACGTGGCAGCTTGGGGTCACCGCCTAGTGGGGGCACGACAGAGCTTACCCTGCATGTTCGGCTCCCTGGGTCCAGCATGGGGCACAGCAGTCACCTCACGCCCTGTGACAGGAGGCTATGACTGACAGGACATCCCCCGAAGGCCAGAGGGGCAAGGGAGTTCTGGTTCTGTATGAACAGTTGGTTACAAAGACTTGGCCCTTGATCCCACCCCATCATCTGAAACTTAAGCTGCACTCCAGGGAATGAAAGGAAAGAGCGCGAGAACATGGAATGTCCTAATCATCGGGCTTTGAATCCCTGCCTGGCCTCTTACAAGCTTTGTGAACCTAGGCACCTGGATGCCAGGGTATGTTTGTTCCATCCAGTCCATTTTCCTCTTGGAATTTTACTCATATGTAAAATGGGCCAGTCAAGACTCTGTTAGTGGGATGGGATTGGGCCAGGCAGCTTATTCACATACAGGTGGTCATGATCCAGTGTAGGGCCGGGGTATAACACACTTGTTAAGTGTAAGCCTTCTTGCCTCTGGCTCTGAAATGCGTCACTGACAGACTGCGTGAACTTCAGCAAGGTATTCCCAACTTCAAGGGCCTTTGAGGAAAATCTGTAGCCTCCGCTCTCCTGTTGCCTACTGAGGCAGTGCTCTGTGGAGTTGCTTCTAGTCTTTCACACAGGTCAGCCCTCTCTTGCACCTCCCCGCTTTTGTGCACGATGTTCTGTCTGCCCAGAATGCCTCGACCTAATCACATCACTCCTTGCAGTAACAGGATGTGCTGACGGCACGCCTGCTGCGTGCCGGGCCCTGTTGTCAATGCTTGGAATACAGCAATGAGGAAGACCCTCCTGTGCTCCAGGCGCTTCTGCTCCTTGTCAGTGAGTCTGCCTCATCGCATTTGTCTCGCTGTACTGAAGTGGGGTGCTTTCGTGTCTATCTTCCCCATGACTGAGCTCCTGGAAGGCAGGGACGTCTAACCAGTCTATAACCATGGCACGGGGCACAGAGGGCTGTGTCTGTCTGGTTCATCCTTGCCCCCCGGCATTCAGCCTAAGCCAGTGCCTGTGGATGAATAGGTGAAGGGCTCAGGTAAGCTCTGCTCACTCCCTGACCCCTGCAGAAAGGATAACTCCATCTCCATCCTCCTACTAAGACCTGATGGTTTCAATTCCGCTGACTCAGGCCTTCCGAGCAGTGCCAGTGGACCAGCTCTTTCTATGGAGGGGGCCGGGTCCAGAGACCCTGGAAAATTTGGCAACAGAGGGAAAGAGGCACAGTGGGTGCTGGAGTAGTCTTCTCTGTTTGTATTGGAAGCTACTCCCTGTGTGCCAGCCCTCCCCACTAATTTCAATTATCCAGTTGCACACTGCTGCTAATACTGCCCCTGGGCAAATGAGCTGGCTCCGGGCCCTCACTACATTCATTCCAGCAGCCCCCTCCCTGCATGGCTCTGGCTCCCTCCCTGTCCCCCAGGAGCTCCCCGCTCCTCCCACAGTGGGCACTGCAGAATCTGTCCAGGTCACCAGGATGGGAGGCTGAAAGAGCTGAGGGTGACGAAACTCCCTAAGAAAAACATTTGTGTTTGTGAGAGGTCTCAGGTCAGACATCTCTCTTCCTGCTACTCTTGTGTCTGCCTAATGCTTGCATTCCCTGGGCTAATCTCAACCAGGGTCATTTTACCAAGGCAATTGCAAAAGAAGGTATTTGTAATCTTTGGGACCGGGGCTCACAACTTCACCTGCCACGTGCTGGAATTCATTTCAAAGGTGGATAATTTGCCCCCTTTCCAATTATCCAGACTTTGCCATGTGGTGTGTTTGGGAACACTGAAAGTCTACAAAGAATTGAGAAGCTGCAACAGAATGAGTGGTTCCAGCACTTTACCCAGGCAGGCGGCCATGTTAGGGCTATAGAAGTGAATGACACGGATGCAGAGTCAGGTGGGGCCAGACCCCAGCCTGACTCTGCCATTTATTTGGTTGTTGAACTTGGGCAAGTGAATCAACCATGCCTTAGTTTCCTCATTTATGAAATGGCAGCAGTAATATCCCTCGTTAGAGCTGATAGGAGGATTAAAAGAAATGATTTTTTCCTGTGCAGGCACATACGAGGCTCTTTCCCCTCCTCGCCTTAAGTTTCTTTGTGTAATTGCTTATTGATCTTTTCCTGATGTTTTCAACCAGAGAGGACATGGCTGCTCTTCCCTTGGAGCCAGGTGATGGGCAGCATGACCAGGTAGGGAAGGAAGGGAGAAGGGAAGTAGGAACTCCGTGCTGCCCAGACTGTTTTGATAGGGATTCATATTCTTGGGGTGCTGACCATCACATGTATTCCTGCCTTGGGTCTGTGCTGGGACCTCAAGGGACAAAAAAAGCAGCCATTCAGAATATCATTTAGAAAGCCAGGAGAGAAAGGCCAGACACCTTTGTCTGGGGACAAAATGCAGAGTAGGCACTGGGTAAGCAGCCAGCTGGGCTTCCCAGAACCGATTGGGTGCCTCTCTGCTATTAGAAATTGTGTCTTTTCTGATGGGTTCAGAGCACACTTAGGTGACGCCCAAGTATCCCTCTTGCAGAGAGCTAACACTGGAAACCGTATTGGCTTGCTCCAGCCTAATCCTGTTCCCAGCCCCAGGGCAGTCTGGATAAAAGGCAGCACCCAGTGCCCATGCGTGCTCCGGAGAGAGTGGATCCAATCTAGATGAAGGTGGTGAGAGTGAAGCTGGGAGCTACGAGGAACTGTAAGAATGGGGCTAAGCATGGAGAGGAAGAGCTTGGGGAGGACACAGTCACTTTCCCCAAATGTCTGCTGGGCTGCCCTGGAGTCGGGGGAAAAGAGAGGGTTGCCGAGCATGGAGCTGGGCCTGGTGGGGAAGCTGAACTGAAGAAGTAAAAAGAGCCTTTTCATAGTCAAAAGCTGCCCAGATACTCGAAATCAGCTAGCAGCCTGCTGTGGCCTCTGGTGGAAGGCATGGGGGTTCTGGATTAGGAGTGCTGTGGGCAGCCTGTGCTGCTTCCTAGAGCTGTGGGCATGATAAGTCCTTTCTTCCCCCTGAGTCTCAGGCTTTCCCCATCCTCTGGAGATGGTAATACTAGGGAGTGTGAGATGCTTCCTTGCCAGCTCCTGGGACGCAATGGGCCTGGGAAGAGTGAGTGTTCCTTGTCGTACAGGGCTGAGCATACACAGAAGGGTTGCCTCGGAGGACCCCCAACCTGAGGTGACCGAGATGAAGCGCAGTGTCTCCCCAGCATTGGACTGCCCTCGCTAAGCCCTCCCAGAATATGGTAAATATCCTCCCAATGAGTTAAAACTCCACCGCTCCAGGAAACGCTGTTACAAATTGTTTTTCCACTAGAACACATACTGGATTTTCCATGCCACCTCCAGCACATTTTCGGGAAATCCCAGGTGGTGGGATGGAGGCCGAGACCCTCCAGAAAGGCCAAGGTCCCAGCAAACCAAAACCAAAAGATGGCTGGGTTTTATTTAATCACAAGTACATGTATGTCTCAACTTTGAATACTGAAAAGGAAAAAAAAAAAAAAAAGCCAGGCAAACTGAAAAAACACACACATCGCTGTGCTTTGGAAGGTAATTACTTTGAATTCAGTTAAACCAACTTGCTCTAGCTAACTAGATTAGTTTACATCTTGTGGTAGAAAAAGAAATACAAATTACTTAGATTGCAATAAACCATGTTTTTCTAACTAAATAGATTAGTTTACATCTTGTGGCAAGAAACAAGGAGAATGGCTCAGAAAGGCCTGCTGCTCACTCCTGCCCACTCCGTCATTCAAGGAAGTTTGTTTTTGGTTTGACCTCTGGCCTCTGACCCCCATGCCTCCCTGATTCCCCTCCTCCAAGAGATGTAAAGAACTGGGCTTGGGAAAAAGAAAAACAAAGCCACATCCAGCCCAACTGCTTTGATGATGAAGCCATTGTACTTGGACGTTGTGCGATCCACACAGACTGCATTCACTCCATGACTGCCTACTGTGTGTGCACGGAGCATTGGGCACCCAGTGGGGCAGGGCTGCCTTCACAGCATGAAACCTGTGTGTCACACAGGGCCTGGGCTTATTTCACGTTCTGCTGTTCCTGTTATGAAATTCTTACTAATTTATGAATAAGGAGCTCCTCATTTGCTTTTTGTACTGGACCTTGCAAATTATGTAGCCCATCCTGGTGGACAGACAGCATAGAGACAACACAGGGATGGAGGAGATGAGGGCCTGCACTCCTGAGCCGTGGCTCCCTAGGGGACACAAGGAGCTCGCAGTAGCCCGTGAGCTCCTCCTGGGGCAGGGCCATGCGGGACCTGTGCCCAGGGACGCGTCCACATGTAGGTGGTGTTGGCAGGATGGATGTTGCTTATAAACTGACTGATGGCACATTGTCCTCAGTCAGTCCAGCTGCTTCAGTGACTCAGGAGTTCTTTGACCCGTTTTTTCTAAGGAGAAAAGACACTTGCTGCCTCCTGTCTCTGTCTTTCTATATTCTATCACATCTTACTCCTTCTGTCATAGGAAAGGCCTGGGGTAAAGATTGTAACTGGCACCAGCAGTTTCTGAGGAGACTGGTCTTGGCATGGTGTCTCCCCCAGCCTGTGCAGAGTGGGTCCTCAAGGGTCAGCTCACTGGAGACAATGAATTTAACCTCCAGAAGGCCATCTGTGTATATTACACCCCACTGAGGTGTCCCTTTATGTGCATCGTCTCATTTAATTGTCACAATGACTCTCTAAGGCTGTTAGAAGGAATGAGGATTCAATCTAAGGGTAGACTAGCTTTGTATTAGACGTTTATATTTTCCTCCATGTAAAAATCCTGGTTGGGGCTGGCACTCTGCTCCAGGAAGCTCTGGAGGGTTCAGGCTCCTTTCACTTCTTCTCTGCCATCTCCAGGCATTGCCTTCTATCTAAGGTGGCTCCACACTCTGCCTGGCCATTCCAGCCTCAGGCAAGGAGAAAGGCAGAGCCCAGAATTAAACCCGTCAGTCCTGCTCATGTCCCATTGGCCACAACGTGGTGATTTGGCCACACTGAATTGTCAGGGGAGACTGAGAAATGGGGTCTCTTCTGGGTAGCCGTGTACCCAGATGAAAATGAGGGGTTTTATTACTATGGAAATAGGCGAGAATATGCATGCAGGTAGAAGAGCAATCTGTGCCGTACGAGATGGGTATTTTACCTCTGTTTTATAGATGAAGCCTGCATCTTCATCTACAAAATGAAGAAATGGTGGAGCCCAGGCCTCTCAGCCTGCAGGTCTGTGCTTTTTCTAACCATTACACTCTAGGGTTTTGAGCTTTGAGAAGCCTCCCAGACTCCCACAGGGGAGGGGACATCTACCCAGTGCCAGTCCATGGCATGGCTCTGTGACTGAGGGTCACTGGCTCATTCTTGCCTCTCTGAGTGACAAGATACTCACTACTTCCCATGACCATCCTAGAACCTTGTTGGTTAATTGCAACTGTTTCAGTTCAGCAAATAATGAGCAGACCATCCTGGACAGACAGAGCTGTGGAGGTTGACAGGAGGAGACCCTGATCCCGGCTGAGTAGTCAGGAAAGGCCTTCTGATGAGCTCATGCTTTAGGAAAGTCAGTCCTAGAGGATGAATTGGGTTATTGTCTAGCCTTTGACCTTGGACACTTTATTTAACCTCTCTAAACCTCAGTTTCCTCACCTATAAGAAGAAGGTAGTAAGAGTACCTTCCTGATATGGTTTGGATGCTTGTCCCCACCAAATCTCATGTTGAAAGATGATCCCTGCTGGGCGCAGTAGCTCACACCTGCAATTCCAGCACTTTGGGAGGTCAAGGAAGGCTGACTCCTTGAGCTTAGGAGTTCAAGACCAGCCTGGGCAACTTGGTGAAACCCCATCTCTACAAAAATTACAAAGTCAGCTGGATGCGATGGCATGTGTCTGTAGTCCCAGCTACTCAGGAGGCTGAGGTGGGAGGATTCCTTGAGCCCACTAGGCGTAGGTTGCAGTGAGTCGTGATCATGCCACCATGCTCCAGCCTCCAGCCTGGGTGACAGAGCAAGATTGTCTTTAAAAAAAAAAAAGAAAGAAAGATGATCCCCAGTGTTGGAGGTGGAGCCTGGTGGGAGGTGTTTGGGTCATGGAGGCAGATCCTTCATGAAAGTCTTGGTGCCCTCCCCATGGTAATGAGTGAGTTCTCATTCTATTGGTTCACATGAGATCTGGTCATTTAAAAGAGTCTGGCTCCTCCTCCTATTCCTCCTTCTCCTCGTTCCCCTCCTTCTTCCTCTCTCTCTCTCTTTCCCTCTCCTGCTCCCTCTCTCACCATGTGACATGCCTGGTCCCCTTCTCCTTCCACCAGGAGTGGAAGCAGCCTGAGGCCCTCACCACAAGTAGATGCTGGCACCATGCTTCCTGCAGTGCTTGCAGAACTGTGAGCCAAATAAACCCCCTTTATTTATAAATTATGCAGCCTCTGGTATTCTTTTATAGCAATGCAAAACAGACTAACACTACTTTGTACATTTAAAGTGAGAATTGGAACGTGTCCACATGTGTTTAATAGATGTCAGTCATGATCAAGAGCATGCCTAGCAGAAGGAGTGGCAGGAGCAAAGGTCAGGTGGTGACTAACGGCACAGGCCACTCAGGCGGCCGGCCTGGAAAGTGGCAAGTTGAGGGCAGCAGGAACTCAGCAGAAGCTTTTGCTTTTAAGGTTCCTGGAGGTTTGAAAGACCTTCCTGACGTCCAGCCCCTGTCTGCTGGCCTGAATTCATGCGCTGAAGCTCTGTAAAGGAAGCCTGCTCTGTGTTCTGGGAGCCGCAGCTCAGACAGACTGTCCCAAGGAGCAGTCAAAAGGCCTCGGGGACAGGTGTTCCAGAATGCTGGAACTGCCCCCTCCCAAAACTGTCACTGTACATGTATGAGGAGCCAGAGCTCTCCATGGCCTGCTGCTGCACAATTGGGACACTGGTGGGACTTGTGTGCCTGGCTGAGCTGGCTCCTTGGTCACTGTGGGTTGAAGAAAAGGCCAGGGAGGCTTGGAGGAGAAAGAGCTGCAGACAGAACGGAGGAAGGAAAGGAACAGAGGAGGTGGCAAGAGACAGGCAATGAGAGTGAGGGAGAGTGAGGGAGAGTGAGGAAGAGTGAGGGAGAGTGAGGGAGAGGCACAGGAAGGAGAGAATAGGAGCCTTTGCAGACTGGGTAATCTCGAACATCAAGCCCCTTCATGGAATTTATCCAACCCTTGCATCGGCTCTGGAGGTGGGGTAGGGAGCCCGTTTTGCAGATGACGAAGCTGAAGCCCAGAGGACTTCTTGATTGGCCTGAGTTCTCCCAAGCAATTATCTGATTGCAAATATTTCCCTCTTTTTAAAAAAACAAACCATACTAGCGTATATTGTTATATAGTATGTAATCATCATAAAAGGCATAAACAAAAAAATTATAAAATTCTACGATCTGGTGGGATAACCACGGTTAACATTTGATGTCCATCCTTCTAGACATTTCCCTTTGCAAATCCGTGTCTATATATGTGCATATAGATGAATACGTAGTTATGAAATTGGGATTATTATTATCCATACTCTTCAGAAACTTCCTGTGTTCAGTTCACTGTATATCATGAACCCCTTCCCACTACTGCTAAGTGCCTATCCATGGTCTCATTTCTAATGGCCACAGAGCACGTATAGATCATTCCCGGGTTTCCACAGTTTCATGGAAGAGAAAACTTCTCAGGTTACTTTTTAAAGAGAAAAGAAAAGAAATACAGAAACTTTGGAGGAAGAGAAGAGGCAAAAACCTTAGCCCCTCTCCTTGTTCCACCCACAACCAGGTACCCCAGTTTGCCTTCCCGAGTGGGTTCTAAGACATTATGATGCCAGTGAATCCTGCAGTTAACATTACTGCTAGAAAGACCATTAAAACTCTGTTCTTTTAATCAGTCATACACAGAAGGGATGCCGGCCAAAGGAAACACGGTGAGGGTTTTCCTACCAACTTGACTTCTAGAATCAGGACTCCTTCTTTTGCTTTTCTCATGGTCTACAGTGACCTGGGATCCTCCTCCTTTAGATGGATAAAGAGTGAGAACAAACATGAATGCCCCAGGAACTGGCTTCTCCCTCCTGACGTGGCGTAATGGAGAAAGCACCAGGCCCTAAAGTCATACAAACCACATTCAAATCCCAGTTCCCCTCCCTATTTACAGGGCAACTGCAAGCCCTCACTTATGTTGGAGTCTCAGTTTCCTCATCTATTAAGTGGAAGGAACCCAGGAAACATGAAAGGTACCTGGTAAGTGCAGGGTGCAGAACAGATACTCAACAAATACTTTTTGATATTATATCAATTCCTGTTCTCAGAAGTTCTCTTTAAGAGAGGTGGGCCCACCTGTTCTTGCTTTAATATTCAGCAGCTTGAGAAGAGCTAGAAAACCAAACTCAATGACCATGACTCTTGTAAAAAGCCATACTAGTAGCCCAGCCCGACTAATGGACAAATCCCTGGTCATGAAAGCAAGTGTTTCTAATAAGCATGAAAGTGTATCTGTGAAGGCGGCCTGGGGCCCACAGTCCCAGCTGCTGGAGCTTATGGCATCTTTGCCTGAATGGCCACACTTTTGTGCCTGGAGAACGTCCGTTATTGGAGCCAGACTCCCCCTCCCTCCCCTCCCTACGCCAGCCCCCGGCTGGTGCTCGCATGGGCTGTCCGTCACGTGCAGGCAGGAGACCGCCAAGCCTATTCCAGGGGGCAGGCCATCACTGCCTAGGGAAGGAGCTGAAACTGGGCAGGCTCCGTGTTTTCCATCATTGTGCCTGTTGCCAGAGGGGGACCGACAGCACAAGGGATTGGCTGTGGCAGGTCCCCCTGCTAAGCTTCTGGCTGCCCTCAAGAGCCAGGCCAAAGGACTTGTGTTTTCTTTGCTGCATTATTAAGCTGTCTTTTGCTTTTAAGGTTCCTGGACCTGTCATAATACAGGCCATCCTAGCCAAGATTCTGGGCCCCTGTTCCTTTGAACTGCTGGGGCAGCTGTGGAGAAATCCAGCTTTCCCTGTGGTGTGGTTGACAGCCGGCTGACAGCCTCCAGCCAGGCTGCTACCGAGCGGGGTTGCAGCATTACCCGTCTAGGCTTGGGGAATCAGTCTCATCCCACGGGGAGATTTGACGGGGACCTGCTATGCTCGAATCTTATCAGGGAGAATGGAGCTGAGAAGAGGGGAGGGAAGGCAACCTGAAGACTGGGATTGGAATTCCTAGGTTCTCAGAAAGGCATTATCTCACTATGGCTAAGAGCATGGAGCTTGGTGCAAGAAAGCCTGGAATGAATCAAACTCTAACGTGTGCTCGCTGCCGTTGACCTTAAACAAGTTCCTTAACCTCTCTGAGCCTAAGTTGTCTCATCTGTGAAACAGGGAAAATAATAGTATCCACCTCATAGGGCTATCAAAACTGTAACTCATTATAAATGAGTTACGTTTCTTCAATGAGTCATGCAAAGCACAGAGCCCTGTGGCTGGTACACTGTGCACGCCACACGATGTAACCAATACTGTTTGTCTTTTATGGGGCTGCAGTCAGTGCCACAGGAGGGGCACTGAAGTGGGGAGCACTCGAGAAATCTGGCTTCTGATCCCAGCTCTGCCGCGGCCTGTGCTATGACCTTGAGCAAGTGTGTGCCACTCTCTGAGCCATTGTTTGTTTGTTTCTGGGCATTAAAAAAAATCAGTTATGGCAGGATTGCTGTGAAGACCTTTAAGCCCAGGAGTAATGTGGAGCGCTGGGGCTAAGAGGGGCAAGTATAAGGGGCAGAGGCTGGTGAGATTCCAGACGGGAAGCAACAGCCATCGGGCAGCCCTTCCCAGAATCAAAGCTTGCCTTGCCCTTCTCACTGTCTCTGCAGCTGGTTCAGTACTGGGAGCCAGTGAGGCGACCCTTCCCAAATATGTATGGCTGTATTCTCTCACACCATGTGCCGTAGAGATGGAGAGCTGGGGACAGAGGGGAGGCAGGGAGAGAAAGAAAAGAGAGAGAGGGAAGGAGGCAGAGAGAGACATGCAGAGAAAGAAAGAGACTGTCAAGAGGGCTTACGTAGAGCAGCAGAGTGGAAGAATTGCGGCATCAGGTGCAAAGGATGTGAAGTTCAGATTTCTTTTTTTTGAGACAGAGTCTCTCTCCGTCCCCAGGCACCAGGCTGGAGTGCAGCGGGGCGATCTTGGCTAACTGCAACCTCTCCCTCCCCCGGGTTCAAGCAGTTCTCCTGCCTCAGCCTCCCAAGTAGCTGAGACTACAAGCGTGTGCCACCACGCCCAGCTAATTGCAGATTTCTTATATGAAGTGGAGGCACAGCTGTGAAAGGCTGGGGCCAGGGGTGGCTAGGGAACCATGTAGATGTAGGGTGCTAGTGTATTTCTGCTGCATGGGATGGGGTAGGTTGCAACACTTCCTCCCCAAGACCCCAACCAGAAACAGGCCCAAAGATAAGGCTGGGTTGGGGGAACCTTCAGACACTTCACTTCCCTGTTCAGACAGCTAGCTATCACTCCCTTCCCCACCCCAGCTGCCAGCCCTTCTCCTCTGGGAAGTTGGTTCTCGTTGCTCCTCACACCTTAGTAGTCCCCAGGTCTTGGAATCTTAGAAAAATGAAGGAATGGAGTTTAAACTTAGCCACTATTTACTGAGAACCTGCTGCCGTCCAGGCATGAGCCGGACATTTATACATGTGTGGCCTTGTTCCATTTGCTTTTCTCAGGCACCCCTTGCCCATGAAGCCCTGCTTTGGTAGTCATGATTCCTCCCTCTTTCCAGTTACTTGTGCCCTGTCTCCTCTCCTCCCCTTTGACCATGAGCTCCCGGAGAGCAGGCTCAGCCTGTGTCTACCTTTGTGTCCTCCACTGCGAGCCCAGTCTATAGGCTCAACATATCAGCTGGTTTTGGTAGAATTAGAGTATGTTAACTTAAATCTGATTAATTTTCAGGGAGGCATACTGAATATAATGTAAGTGATTTGGAGCATTAGGAGTCAGCCTGTATTGGGAGAGAGCACAGAGGATATTATATTTTGAAAGCAGATTGAGGATATAATATATGGAGGGTAATGCGTAACTCAGAAGAACAGCATTGATGGTGGATTTCTGGCATGGAGGCAAGTATGATAGGGAGGAATTGGGCTGTGGGTCAACATGGCTTTCCAGGACCCTCCTCCTCTCCTGTGCTAGGCTTTGCAGGAGAGAAAGGAGGCTGCATGGTCTCTCCATTGGGAGTGCATGATCCTGCTGTGAAGATGAGATTCTTCTTCACAAGAATCTGTGTGGAGAATTTAAATGGAGAATTTAAACTCCATTCCTTCATTTTTCTCAAAGATTCCAAGACCTGGGGACTACTAAGGTGTGAGGAGCAACGAGAACCAACTTCCCAGAGGAGCAGGGCTGGCAGCTGGGGTGGGGAAGGGAGTGATAGCCAGCTGTCTGAACAGGGAAGTGAAGTGTCTGAAGGTTCCCCCAACCCAGCCTTATCTCTGGGCCTGCTGTGAAGAGCGAGAGCGCTGGCACCCTGCGCACTTGGTTGGTGGGACCGCTCCACTGCTGTAACACAGTGACGTGGTTTCCGTCAGGGGTTGAATATTTGCTCTAATAAAAGTTGCCCCAGGATGGGAAAGGACCCATCACACCAATGTCTTCACTTACTGAGTACAATCTAAACTCCTGATTTCCTCTGCCTGCTTTACAGCCCTCAGTGCTTTCTCTACCACACCCTGTGCTTCCCCCATCGCAGCCACTGGTCACCTTATTTCCACCTCTTTTAATAGCCTCCAGGACCCTGACATATTACCATATGCTTCCCACCCATCTTTCAAGGTTAGGTTCAGATCCCTCCTCCTCCAGGAAGTCTTCCCTCATTTACCCTCTGCAAACCTCACTCCACTTTTCAACTCTCACAATCAGTACCCTGTTACAGCTTCTTCTGCAGGCCTTATTTTAGTTTGTGCTCAAGTTAGGTTTGGAGGAAATACGTCCGTCTCATTTCTTCCCCAGAATGAGTTCATGGGTTCATCACACAGGGCCTGGCCCAAGGGGTGTGCACAGTGGGTGTGGGCCAAGGAGAGACACCTCAGAGCAGGAGGCAGAGGCCGGAGAGTGACCTGATCTTACCAAACCAGAGCAGGCAGGCAGATCCTGTAGCCTGGACTGGCAAACCCCTGGTGCTCTAAGGGTTAATCAGGGTTACATGTGATCAATAAATATTTACTGGGTGCTAAGTTTTTAGCCTAATACAGGATTTAGCAGCCATTCTCATTTATGGTAATGAGAGGCATTGCGACCCTGGGGGATTTGGAAAAACTCCTCCACCTGCCTGCAGTCTGGGTTCAGATCGGGGCTGACTCTCACTGCCCCTGGCCAGGAAGCCCTGCAGTGATGGAGCTTCAGCTTTGGCTTCCCTTCCAACTGTCTTCTCAGGGTCTCAATTCTTGACGCCACCCCACAGGAAATTCCCAGTGCCTCCCTCCCTCTCTCCTCACACAGGCCTCACCTCATCTCTGTGCCTGGCTCTACCGGGTCCTGGGGGCACAGATGTGGTGTAGACAAAGTTCCTTCCTCTCAAGGAGCTCCTGCTCTAAAAATGATTCCCAACGCTTTTTCTTACCCACTACTTCACAGGAGGTCTTCACACCAAGACCCTGAGGCACAGGTGGGCAGTAGGAGAGGCACAGGTGGGTCCCTGTGAATGGCAAGGCATAGGGGATGGTTGGAAGCCCCTAGGAAGAGGGTATGCAAAATTCGCAGGTGGAGGGGGTGTATAGAAGCCCCCAGGCAATTTGATGCATACTCTCAAGGGTGCCCTCCAACAGAAGCTGAGAAAGACACATAAATAAACAGCACTGTGCATACTGAGTGCCATGACCAGGGGAAGCCCAACAGCTCTGGGGGACAGGAGGAGGCATCTCACTCAGCCTGGGGAACACTCTTCCAAGGAGGTGACTCTTGAGTGGCTTTGTGAACCCAGAAAGAGAAGAGGGGAATGACTTTCCAGGCAGAAGGGGCCATGAGGCATGAAAAAATCTGGCATGGGTGTCAGAGCCAGACCTTGTCTCTTAAAGAAAGAAAGAATTTCCATCCACAGGAAGTCAAGTTGCCCAGCACTGGCCTTAGAATGTAGAGCTGCTGTGGATCCTAAAGGGCCTGAGGACCCTTGACTCCTTCCCGTGGGTCTTGGTTCTTCTCTGGAACCCCTGTTTGCCCATCTGCGTGGCAGTCACCCTGGGAACACAGAAGTTTCTCTTTCATCCCACCATTTTATCAACACCCTGGTTTTCAAGAACTTGGTTACAGGAGAAGGGTTAGAAGCCTCCTCAGAACCATAAGCCATGAGAAAGCAGTGAACACAGCACCTGTCCCAGGTAAAGTCTTGGTAAAGACCAGTCAGGGCCAACCAGGGAAGATGCACATTGTGGGAGGCTTGGTCAAAGTATTTGGCCATTCATGAACCGCAGACACTGGGGCAAACGGGAGGGGCTGGCCAGACGAAGGTTGTGCTGGGGGAGTGAGCAGAAGAGTGGGCGGAGGTATCAGGAGGAGACTTAGCAGGACAGTAGCTGCCTGTTTCTAGAGCACCCTGTGCCTCCTTGCCTCACAGATGAGTTTCTTCCTCTTCTGTGCTCATTTTCCATGTCACTTCCTCTGTGAAGCCTTCTTTGATTGTTCAAGGAGCCCCAACTGCCCCACATCCTGGATTTTCACATGACGCTTGTCCCACAGACTGCCAACGTGCCTATCCCCCTAACTAGACCCTGGGCTTCTTTGAGGACCCAGACCTGCCTGTTTAATTATTCTGCTCCATTGGCCTGAGCCACTTTTCCCGAGGAGTCTGCCCCCATGACTGTACTCAATCTATATCAGTGTTACTTCTTTAATATATCTGTTGTTTCCATTAGACCATGAACTCCTTGAGTGCAGGAGCTATGTCTTGTTCAGCTCTGGAAATACCTGAACGAATGAGTGCAATCAGGAAGGTGGAGGCTGTTGAATAGCAGCCAGCCTGTAGGCAGAGGATTTGTATGAAGACCGAGTCAGGAAAGGGGCTGGGAGGGGTGGAGGGGTGAAAGCAGGCTGTCCGCGCCCCCTGCCTCCAAGCCATGCTGGCTGAGCAAGAGCTTCCCTGTGGTTCTACCTGAGCGGACTTCCCTAGGAGGGGAGACTCTGCTTCTCGTGGACTCTATGTTTCCTCTGAGATGGCTGCACTCCCTCCTCCGATTGCTGCAGAGAAGATAATGGCAGATCCCTTTATTTCTTGGGCTGGCCTCCAGGCAGAAGGACTTGTTCAAAGTGCCACTTGGTGACTCTTGCAAATTGTTCCTGACAGCCCTGCAGAAGGCCAGGCCATCTGCCTTACCCTTTTGCAGGGCGGCAGGGGCTGAGAGGAGAGATATTAGGTTTCCACTTTAGCCAATACTTTGATGTTCAAAGCTGTTTAATATTCATTAAACCAGTCCTTCAGCTGTAATTGCAGTCATTACCCTCCCTTTTATGATTGTCTGTAAATGTTATGGGACAGACGGGCACAGCTAACCTAATGATGGAGGGTTTTGATGATGGATAAAAGGTTGAATAGAACCCCTGCAAATCCGTCTCCTTACTCCTTGGTGCCCACTCCCACCCCTTTCTGCTTTCTTTCTCTCTTAAAAGATGGTGTTTGGATTGAGAAAGCAGGATGGCCCTCCAATAGTGTCATGGGTAGTTAATTTTACCGAGACAAAAATGCTTTCCTGTGGTCTCAGACTGAACCCAAAATCACACACACACCTGGACCTTGACATCAGGTGAGGTACAGAGCTCTGATACTGGCCATAGTCTGAGCACTCAGCTGACACCAAGAAAGGAAAACTAAGTTTTTACTTAGTTCGTTTAGCGAACGTAGAACTTCTGAGCAGGTTTGGCTATCAGAAATAACAGCGTTCTTGGAGGAAATACACAGGCTTGTATTTGGCATCAGACTTGCATTCAGTTTTAGGTGCTCCTGCTTTCTAGCTGCATGACTTTGGCAATGACGGAAACTCCTCATGTTCAGTTCCTTCATCTATTAAAGATAAGGAGTTATAAAACCTCCAAGTAGAGTCGGTGTGAAGATCCCACTAAGTAACAGGCACCAAGTGCCTAACAGAGTGCTGGCAGGTGGCACGTGCTCAGTTCCTGCCAACTCATGGCTTTAGCACCCTCTCCTAAAGTCCTGTGAGAGCAAGTGGGCCTTATGTTAGGAACTCTAAGCCCAAATGGGAAGAGAGTACTGTGGGCTGGCCAGGTCCTGCCTCTCCAGCCCAATCTGCCAACAGTCCCTCTATGTACCCTCTTCTGAGCCCCCCAAGTCTGGCAAGTGAGTTCTCTGGGAAGCAGACTCTGAGACAGTTTCCACCCATATTTATTAGGGATGTCCTTGGGGGTGGGAGGAGAAAACAAATTGGGCAGAGGGAGAAGTCAAGCTGAGATGCAGGCCCAAGCACTTTCCACGGGGAAGCTTAGATCTGAACTAGCTGGCTGGGGCTTTGCATACCTGCCTTTATTCCTCATCGGATTGGCTCTCATTGGATATGGGTCATGCATGGAAGGGCCCAACCTTGAGCAAGGAGGCTCTGCAACTGGGGCAAAAGAGACTGATGATGGAAGGCTGCCTCTGACAGTAGCTGGGGCAACAAGGGAGCTGGGGGCTGCCTCGCCCTGTCCACCACAACCAGGGCTCGCTACTGTTTCCAAGAGCTTCCCTTGGGATGCTGCATCTACCCACCACACACGCACACCACCACCACCACCACTGCACAAACACACAGGGCTTGCCAAAATCCTTTTTCTTCTTCAAAATGTTCTGATAGTACCTCCTCCAGAAGGCTTCCCTGGTTTCCCCCTCTTTGAATGATTGCATCTCTCACTGCTCCCAAGATTCACAGGCAGAGTGCCATGGGTTTTGGTGGATATCCTCTTATCAGACAGCAGTTTTCCAGAGGTGGCATGGTATGTAATGGAGTGGGCCACAGCAGTGTCAGGTGGCCTTGCAGGGCCTTACTTGAGGCGACCAAAGCACAAGAAGGGGTTGACCCAGAAGCGCTGGCAGGTCCTGCTTGCCCTACTGTTCTGTGATTCTCTAGGTCCCACTCTGGGTGGCTTGGTGCTCCAGGTGTCCATGAAAATGGGGCCTTCTCCGTGTCTATAGGAGGGTGTTGAGGGCATTCCACTTGCAGAGACCAACATGCATGCCAAGCTCTGCGGGGCAAGCAGAAGATCATGCCCTGTGCACATAGGAACCCCCGCCTGGGGTGGAAGTCAGATGGAAACACAGGACACAGCCCAGTGGACAAGTGCAAAGACAGAAGGATATGTAAGATGAGCCCTTCTGGGCCCCGGCCAGGGTCTCCCATCCAGTGGGCAACTGCTGAGGAAAAAAGTGGATGACTAGGGCCTTCTCCAACAGCAAAAGGATACATGTAGGTGCTAAAGGCTGTGAAGATTGAACGAACGAATGAGTGAATGAATGAATGAGTCAGTGGAGGAATAAGCAGTTTAAAGAAATCCGCAACTGAGTAGAGTAGATCTACAATCTCATCCAAAACCCTTGAAGTCACATCTGTTTCAGAATTCAGAATTTTTTGAATGTTAGATGGCAAAATATGGTATATATCCATACATCGTTTAACACTCCATTGTAGCCTGGAGTAGCATTCTTAATCAAATACATTAATATTTGTGCAGCAAAACACAAGTATTCACAAAAAGTGGGAGAGATCAAGGCTATACGTAGCCTTGGATACGTTCAGGTCAAGTTACCAAAGACATTCTTCAGAGCTTTTTGGATTTCAGAACTGTGGATAAGGGAGTTCGAGCTCATATGACCATCAAGGTTCTTTCTGGCTTCAAAAAAGCCGCCTTGAAGACGCAGAGCCCCTACCTTGCTCTTGGCTGTGCCCACCCAGTGCCTCCCTGACTTCCCTTCAGACCCTAAGCTGGGCCTCAGCTCCCTGAGTCTCTCCTTTTGTGTGTTTGTTTCTTTCTGGCCTCCAGGCAAAGCCCCACCATCATGAGGTCAGTCAAATGGGAGTCTCCAAGCAGGCCTAATCACACGTCATTAGCGTCCTAATGGCACCTAAGTGAGAGGGCAGTGACTTTTACCAGAGGGAGAGCTAGAGCAGCCAGGGTTCAAAGATTGGGGAGGAGGCCTCTGGGAAGGCGGGAGGTTGTGACTGTTTTTCTCACCAGTCGCCGCTGCCGCTGCCGTTGTTAGGGCTCAGGGCTCCAGCGCTGCTGCTGCCATCTTAGTCCCTGCTTGACAAGTTGCCTCCTCCACATGCCTCACCAGTGCTTACCTGCCTGCCTTTATGCCTGGATTCTTCCCTTCCTTCATCTGCTCATTCATTCATCTAACAAAAATGTTCTGAGCCAGTATTCTGTGCCACCCTACTGTATGTTGATAGAGTAATTACCAGTAAATTAGGACAATGTGGAGACTGAAGAAAAATTCTTATAGGATAAAAGTAACTTGCAGGTTTTTTTTTTCTTGCATCAGGTCAATAGCTAGCACTTCTGTTTGTAAAGGATGTTGTACTTTGCAAGGGATTTTTGCATGTTAGTTTAATCCTTACCAATAATCAACCCTGTAAAAAAGATATGGTCAGTTCCAGCTTAAGAATACAGAGGCTCAGAGAGGTGGAGTAGGTCGTCTGCAGTAGCTGGCCCATTGGGTACCTGCTCTATAGCTGGGCAGGGGCAGGTCAGATATGTGTGTGTGTGTGTGTCTGGGTATGTGTGTGCATGTGTACACAGGTGTGGTGTATATGATGGGCAGGGAGGACACTGAGCTGTGATATGGACAGGTACGTAGTTAGGAAGAAAAGTGGTGAATACAGGATCTGAGATATGGTGGCTGTACCTTGCCTTTTAAAGGAAGAGCTATTTCTTCCTCAGATGCAATTCACCTTTCACCAAAATTCACATCAAAAACTTTCCATCCTTCCAGCTGCCCTCCAGGCTTCTCCCCCTATGGAAGGGCCTCTTTTCTGGATCGACCTCTGAGCCTGTCTGCTCCTTAGCTCAGTGAGCTCCTTCTCATCCGTCAGTGCCATTCTGCGGGTTACGCCTTCGATGGCCACATAGCTGTACAGTAGCCCACAAGGTCCAAAATGATCAGCTGCCCCCAGCTCGCTTCCTCTCTGTTCATCTCCTGCCTCACCTTCAGCCATGCTGGCTTCCTTGCTGTTTCTGGGACCTGCCAGCCATGATCTTATCTCAGGGTCTTTGCTCTCCCTCATCTCTTATGTGTCTTTATTCAAATATCACCTTCTCAATGACTGCTCCGTTTAAAACTGCAGCCCGGTGCACCTGTCCCCTGTTCTTGCTCCACTTTCTCCTTTCCCATAACACTTCCTGTCATCCAACATGTCATATAATTTACTTGCTATGTTTTATGTTTATTGGCCATCTTACCTATCACATACAATACCTTGTGAGATCCAGGAGAGCAGGGATTTGGGTCTGTTGTACGCTGAATATCCCACGTACTGAAAACAGTGCTCAACATATGCTAGGGGCTCAGTATATATGTGTTAGAGAGAGAGAGCCTACTATGTGCAGCTACTTTTACTGGCAGTATCTTGCTTAATCCTTATGACACATCTTTTAAATCAGTTGTCATGATTCCCACTTTTCAGATGAGGAAACTGATGCCAAGGGAGATGGAGTTTCTTACCCAAGAAGTGGCAGTACCAGGATCAGAACCCAGACCAGTCTGAATCTAGACTGTATTCCCTAGGCCAAGAGGTAGAAGTGCCTCAGAGAGGGTGAGCTCAGCTAGTGGGCTGGACACACACAGGCTGGCAAGCCCAGTTCCCTGAGCCTGCCCGATTTCAGTGATGCACAGACTGGGCTTCTGTGCCCACTCTCACTGCAACATCTCTGGGGAGCAGATCCTAGCATCTCAGGCCTCTTCAATCCCCACTTCCCACCAGGATCTCTGTTTGGGTTCCAGAGGGAGGCTTGGGCAGTACAGGCCATGGCATTTGGACCCAGGCTAGAAACAGCCAAATCCAAGGTCTCCTACATCAGTGTGGAGTGCGCTGTGTGGCTCTGTTGAACCCAGAGTTTCTTTGTTAGCCTTGAGCCTCCACAGCCCCCATCCCTGCCTTCCTTAACCCTCCCTTCTCTCTGTAACCCCAGATCCCCAAACTCCCCATCCTCTCTTCCCTCTAGGCCCTGGGCCAAGCCTCCACTGGCTTCCCTCTGCCATCCTGTGAATGTCCCTTTGTGCGGCAGCCCTGACGTGAGGTCCTTCCTGGGGAGGTGTTATTTTAATATATGGAGGGCAGTCATTGCATTTCATAAAGATAGCTTGTTTGGAGGGGCCAGCAGGGGCCGGGAGAGATCGCACTTGACAGATGCAGGGACAGCCTGTGGTTTAGGGGCTGGAGATCACAATGTGGGCCTGTGCAGCCCCATGCTGGGCACCATGCCCCCAACAGCCATTGCTGGAATGAGTCCTGCCATCTGGGGCCAAGGCACACAGGAGCCTTCCCCACTTCACTGGTGGGGCAAGTCCCAATAATGGGGAATATGAGCAGGCCCGGGGGAAAGCAAACACTGGTATGAGGAGGCAGGCCTGGAAACTTTGAGGGGGGTGGGCACGGATCAGTGCCAGCACCATCTCTGCCCCTCCCTCCTCAGCAGTGGGACCTGAGGAAATCTCTGCCCTATGGGTCCCTTTCAACCCAGAGGATCACCCAAGGGCTTTCTGGCACTGTCATTCCAGGAGACTTTTAATCCAACCTCCCCAGAGTGGATGCTGAAAATAAATGAGGAGTGAACTCTGTCTCCCGCCACCTCGGGCCCTGCAGCCAAGCCAGGCTGATGGACGGGGTGACAAAGTCTGCACAGGGCTGGTTCCAGGACAGTTCTGGTCTGCAGCCGAGTAAAACACCTGGTCCTTGGGGAAGCGAGACCTGAGGGCAGCCTGACCAGCTCCTCTCCTCAACAAGGAGCCTTTCTCCAACTGTGGTGGGAGGGGGGCAGTGGGGTCCAGGCTGGGCAGTCCCAGGGCACCCACTGCCAGGCATCAAGGTTGTTGAACTTGGAAATGTACATGCTTCCCTCCGCTCAGCAGAGCAACCCACAGCTCGCTCAGTTCTCACACAGTGATCAGATACAGGCTGTGCTTTATGGTAACTTCAGTGAGAAGCGGTTGTTGGGCTGGGCTTCCTGGCTGGGGGGTGGAGCGGTGGGCCACACGAGGCTATCCACACCCCCTGGGCTCATCCTCTGGGTCCAGTGTGGGGCTCAGGCTGTGAAACTCTGGTCTTCATCCCTGCCTGTTAAGGGAGGGAGGGAGGGGGCAGTGGAGTCCTTTGCTGAATATCAAATCTATATCCTTGGGGTGAGGCAGGGGCTGCACAATCTGATTTTGTCCTGAGGGCTTTTTGAGTATCTCCCAACCTTTTGAGGTGCATGTTTAGATCCCTTGTTATGAAGAAAGCTGAGCCAGGACAAGGGTGGTGGAGGAGGAGGCAGGAGGCCTGGAGCCTGGAGCCTAGCCCCTGCCCTTGCACTGATTCTGGTTGTCTGTAGCCATGTCTGGCCACTCCCCTGAGGGCAGGAGTGCCATCTGAGCCATGCCTGTGTCCTCAGCACAGGTTGTAGGGCAATGTGTCACGGTGCCCCAGATTCTACGTGGAAGGAGTTGTACATCATGTTCACTTCCCTGTCCCTATTCTTTGCTCCTAGCTTGTTCATTCTACTGGATGTATGCTCCTTCACTACCAGAACTCACAGCACTGCCGATGGGATGCTCACTGACACATGACTTGGTCCTAGATGGTCCGAAATTCATTCAGTCCCCTGCTGAAATATCACCTCCTCAGAGAAGCCCTCCTGACTGCCATATCTCACATAGCACACCCTGGTCCCATTCTATTCCATCTTCTCACTCTGCTGTTCTCTGTGGCCCTTGCTACTAGGTAGCTCCTTGTACTTGTGCTTATTGTGCGTCTTCCCACTGGAATGTAATCCCTGTGAGGTTAGTGACTTTGCTGTTCCCACTGCTATAAGAATAGCAAGAACTTACTGAGTGTCTGCCATGTACCAAGCACTGTTCAAAGCACTTTATGTAATGAATGTATTTAATCCTCCCAAAGCCAGTAACCAAATACCATTATATCTCTATTATAGATATGGAAATTGAGGTACAGAGAAGTTCAGCAACTTGCCCAAGGTCACACTACTAAGTGTCAGAGCCAGGATGTGAACCAAGGCGACTTGGCCCTCAATTGCAGAGTCCTAAGTATTCTTGCTGGCTGCATCCGCAACACTCTCCCCGCCCCGCCATACTGTGTATCACCGTATCCCCGGCGTGCAGAACGGTGCCTGCCCATGTGCTGAGCACTCAATAATACTATCTGAATCATTGCAGTAAAGAAAGAATACAAATGAATGAATATAGGCTGAGAATATAAGTAAGTTCAGGGAGGAGCACAATCAACTCTCAAAGGGAAGATCCATAGCAGGTTATCTGGGGGTTTGGGGCATAAGAGACCTATTCTCAACTAGGAAGATAATGCCAGGCCTGGAAGGCCATTGTCTCACAAATCACTTTTTAGTGATCCCATCGCCAAAGCCAGGATCCTGGAGCAGCCAGAGAAGTTGGGCCCTCACAGAGTCCTGCCCCTCTGATGAATCCAGGCAGTTTGCAGACAAGCCTGAGCCCTGACCCTGTTCGTTTGTGGGCGGGGAACTTTCTCATAACTCTTCTCTTTCAGTCCCTGGAACAACCCTAGGAAGGTAGTGACTGTGCATTTATTCAACAACTGCATATTCAGCAACTTCTGTGTGCAGTGTACTCATTGTCAAATCAAACACAGGGGCTCCCCTCAAAAAGCTGATAGCCAAGTGTCAAAAAGCTCTCAAGCATTGAAATGTGAGGCCAGATGCACGAAAAGAATGGCTGTAAAGAGAACCTATGCCAGCCTGGGCTAAGGGCCGATATAAGTAGGTCTTTCCTGAAAAGACAACACCTAGGAAACCCGTGTAGAGTTCGGGGAGGCTCTTATTTGTTCAACATCTCCCAGGTGGTATGTGATGGAGTGAGGGTTTCTCCTTAAGTCTGATGTCAAAGGGTGTTCTTTCCACATGCTGGCCACTCCCTCTGCCTGGCCCCCCAGAGGCTCTGTGAATGCACTCTGTCCCATAGAACACCAGGAGTTGGAATGAGGAGGACAATTTTAGAAAGCACATATATAAAATCAACTGAATGGAAATGTGAAACAGAAAACAATAAATAAGTCACCAACTTTATCTACTTCTCCTGGTAACCCTAGGGAGATGAAACATGCCCACTGGCTGAGGGGCCATCTGGCCAGATGGCATTGCATCTGGACATAGAACCGTCTCACCACTGTCCTCACAATGGCTTCTACAGGGTGCCCGGAGCCCTCAGCACCATTTATGTACTTCCGCAGTGTGTATAAATCACTCCCCACCAGCTTACCTTTTTTCCTCTTCCTATTCCTCTGGAAGCCCAAGTAAAATTTTAACAGCTTTGTGTGTCAGACTGCACTTCCCAAGGCTCTAAAACTGGAGACTTGGTTTGTACCTGCTGTTCCATGGTGCTGGCCTTCCCAGAGCCACACGGTCAACCTGCATTCTGATGATGGCTTCCATTTCCTCCACTCTGTGGTAGGTTCTGCAGCTGTTGTCACTTCCTCACCATTCATTCACGTGGAAGAATCCCATAGTCATTTTCGGTCCTTATTTTCCTCAACCCATCAGCACAAGCCTCTTGAAACAAATCCTTCACTCATCCTACTCGGGAGCCTCTGTTAGTCTCCTTGTTGTTAGTCTCCTTCTCGCCTCTCTGACCCCCAAACTCTGGAGGGTCTCAGTAGTCAGTCCTCAGTCCACATTTCAATTCAGGTGATTGTATATATATATGCCAGAGTAACAGTGGAGAAGTACAGTCCCTCTTCTTTCTGTACTTCTGCATTCTTACTCTGTACCAAGGAAGCCTTCATTTCTACTGGCAGCCCAGATTCTCTCTTCGTACGAACTCTCTGGACTCATATATCCAGCTGTAGTAGAATCTCCACTTGGGTGGCAAATACACATCGCTAGCTTAACAACTTTTAACCAAGAGTTGATTCTCCCCCTCATGGCTTCCCAGTCCTGATTCTTACCAGACTTCTTCAACTTAGCAAATGGCAGTTCCATTCTGCCAGTTGTTCAGGCCAAAAGTCTTAGAATCAGCCTGGAATGTTCTCTTTCTTTCTTACCTCCATCCAGTCTGTCAGCAGTTTCTGTCATGTCTACATCCTACAGACAGCAGGATTCCACTACTTCTCCCCACACCTCCCGCTCAGCACCGGGGCCCCAGCCACCATCACAGCTGCATGTAATATGCTACCTGTAACAGGTCTCCCTGCTGTCGCCTTCTCCCACTCCAGGAGGCTGTGCTTCTCGCAGAGCCTGGAGCCATCCTTCAAAACATGAATTCTGATTGATTCACACTTCTTTGTTGAAAACCCTCCACTGGCTTTCTATTTCACTTCTAGCAAAAGCCAAATCCTGACTGTGGCCTAAGAGCCTCTGCATAACCTGACCCCAGCTACCTCACTGACCTCACCTTGGACCACTGACACCATACTCCACTGCAGCCACACTGGCTCCTTTCTTTTTTTCGTTTCTTTCTTTCTTTCTTTTTCTTTCTTTTCTTTCTCTTTCTTTTTCTTTTTCTTTCTTTCTTTTTCTTTCTTTCCTTTCCTTTCTTTCTCTTTCCTTTCTTTCCTTTCCTTTCTTTTTTTCTTTCCTTTCTTTTTCTTTTTCTTTCTTTTCTTTCTTTCCTTTCCTTTCTTTCTTTTTCTTTCTTTCCTTTCCTTTCTTTCTTTCTTTCTTTTTCTTTCTTTCTTTCTTTTCTTTCTTTCTCTTTCCTTTTCTTTTTGATACTGGGTTTTGCTCTGTAGCCTAGGCTAGAGTACAGTGGCATGATCTCGGCTCACTGCAGCCTCAACCTCCCAGGCTCAAGCAATCCTCCCACCTCTGCCTCTCAAGTTGCTGGGACTACAAACATGCACCACTACACCTAGCTAATTTTTTAAAATTATTTTTTGTAAAGATGGGGGTCTCACTCTGTTGCTCACGCTGGTCTTGAACTCCTGGGATCAAGCAGTCCTCCTGCCTCAGCTTCCCAAAGTGCTGGGGTTACAGGCATGAACCACTGTACCTGGCTTTTAGTGAACACACAAAGCATGTTCTTGCCTCTGCCTGGAACCTTTTTACCCAAGGTAGTCACGTGGCTCGCATATACTTCATTTCATCCAAGCCTATGTTCAAATATCACCTGCCCAGAGAAGCCTCCCCAGCCTACATAGTAGCCCCCCTGACCCTCTGTCTCTGCACCCTGCTTTATTGCTCATAGCACCTTTTCCTACACGGCATGTATATTTATGTGTTTCTCATGTGTTCCCCTGCTAAAATGTAAGCTCCATGACAGCTGGAACTTTGTTCAACTCATTACTCTATGAACAGTGCCTAGTATGATCCCTGGTGCATTTTCACACCTAATACTTCTATAGCATTATTATGTACACTAAGCACTATTCTAAACAGTTTACTTGTAATAATAATTCAGTTAATCCTCAGAACAAACTGACGCAGAGATTAAGCATCTTGCCCATGGTCATAGTGAGCCGGGATTGGAACTCAGCCACCGCTCCCTGTGCCTTCCCTTGGGTAACTACTACAGAAATACCTCTTAGATGAATGGGATCCAGCCAGTGAGTGGCTGTCATGCCCCTCCAGGCTCCATACCGAACAAGATAAGGATGGGAACCAGCACTAGTGCCAATAAATGTCCTTAATACAGCAACCTACCTGCTGTAGTGAAGATGCACAGAGAATCGCTTTCAAAGCTGCTGCCTTTTTGAAGTTGGGAATCATATCTTTCTTCTTCAGGGCCTGCAGTAGGCTCCAGTGAATATTTGTTGGACGAATATTAAAGGGACAGCGGAGGAAAAAACACTTAACTTTGCTCAGGAGATTCTCGAAGGCTCCTAGGGTTGACCATGTGGGAAGGCATTTGGCAGATCAGAAGCCTGCAGCATTAGGCCTGTGGATCCTTTGGCCCACCTGTCAGTGCTCAGTCACCTGTGGACACCTGGGCTCCCCCAGCAATAGGATCCTGGAGAAATGCTCCTCTGCTGCCTGGTCACCTTGTACAACACTGATGCCCAGGAAGTTGCAGCATCTCCCAGGAGAGTGGACTCCATGGGCCTGCTACCAGAAAGGAGGCCAGCAAGGCTAAAGCACAGTGACTACCTCTGTCACCTCTCCTGCCACCAGCCTCTCACTGTCGCTACTGTTACTGTACCTGCCACCTCTATGACCATGCTGGCCATGGCCACTGCTACTAACTGGGGCAGTGTCAGGCATGGGCCACCCTCACTGCTATTACATTAATCACAGCCACTGCTGTACTACCACCTGAGCCCTGATCCTGCTTCCCAAGTCTGCTGCAGTTACTTGTACCGTTTCCAACCACAGCTGCTGATATTATTATTACCAGTACTTACTAATAGTTGTAGCTGTTATTAACAACTCACCTGAGCAGCATACTCCGCAGTGAACACAGCAGAGTATGCTACACAGGTGAGTTGTTAATAACAGCTCCGACTTATGCTCACAGTGACGTCCTTGCTTGCTTTGACTGTCACAGCAGGTGGGTGAGGTACAGATGAGAAAAAGGAGACTCAGCCAGAGATACTCAACAACTTCATTCCATCCAGGTGGCAAAAAGCTCAGCGAACAAAGGGAGCTAATAATTTACTTTGGCCTCCTCTAGATCAGACATCGTACTAAGCACTTCCACAAATTCTGACCCATGTAATCTACAGTGCACCTTAAGACATGAATATTGTCTTCCTCATTTATAAAAGGGAGAAACTGACACTCAGAGAGGGTAAAGGTTGTGCCCACGGTTGCCCAGATGGGCAGTGGCAGGGTACTGCCTGGCTCCAAAGCTCGTGCCTCAGGGGTCAAGAACAGTGTGTTGAGTAGAAATCTCCTAGTCCAGGATTCTAGACACCTGAAGAGTAATCCTTCCTCTGAATTCTTTGGTCTAAGATTCTAGATACTTGGAGAGTAATCCTTCCTCTGAATTCTTTGGTCCAGGATTCTAGATACCTGGAGAGTAATCCCTCCATTGAATCCTCTGGTCTAGGATTCTAGATACCTGGAGAGTAATCCTTCCATTGAATCCTTTGGTCTAGGATTCTAGATACCTCGAGAGTAATCCTTCCATTGAATCCTTTGCTCACCAATTCTCAGCAGCTGTGCATCTTCAACCTAATAGATTACCCAGTATGGGTCTTATTTTGACCATCTTCTGGTGACATCTGCCTTACTGCCCTCACAGTTTGTTATTGGCAGAGTCAGCAGTGGCTTGAGTCACTTCCAAGGTCCCATCCCCACCTCTGGCAATAAGATCAGGTACCTGCCATCAATGTGACATGAATATCATGCAAGCCACACACCGCACTTGGCAATTCCACAGGCTCTCTGTCCTTTATTTCTCCCAAAAGCCTGAGAAGTGAGAAATCGTTTCAGTTGACAAATAAAATTGAGGCTTAGAGAAGTGATGTGAAATGACCAAGGAAACTTGGCTTCTGCATGGTGGGGCAGAACTGGGATCCAAGCCAGAGCTCCTGACCTCCCATTCTGGGCAGGTTCCATGAGGCTAAGGTGTGTTGTGGGTCTCAGAAGGCTTCACCTTCACCCAGTCCATCAGTCATCTGGTAGCTGTTCATTGGGTTCTTTCTGTGTACCGGATGCTGTGTTAGGCCCACATCTTCAGTAGTGAAGAAGAGAGACATTCTCTACCCTCAGGGGGGAAACCGTCTTCTGAGACAGACAGACATCATACGAATTATTCAATTATTCCAGAGAGTGCAGTGTAGCCAAGGGTGCCAAGTACAACCCAGAAGTGCAGGGGCTGGGGACCAAACCTAAGGTGGGTGACGCTAACTGCTGTGACAACAAGCCTGCATCATTCAGTGGCTTCACAGCTCCAATATGAGTATTCCCAGTGGGCCAGGGAAAGCTCAGGGCCCCAGGTGGACAGAGGCTCTCCCCTGGGCAGAGACAGCAGTCAGCATCTGTGGAAGGTACAAGAATCACACTGGGAGGGTCTCATGGGCCAGGCCTGGAAGTGGCCTCATGCTCCACTGGCCAGAATCAGTCTCACGGCCTTGTCTACCTGCATGGGAGGCTGGAAAGGCAGTTGAGTTGTGTGCCTGGAAAGAAGAGGATAAGGGTGTGGTGAGCAGGTGACGGTCACTGTTACTCCCAGTTTGAAGGTGATCAAGAACAGTTTCCCTACAGAAGTGACATTTCAGAAGAGACTTGAAGAAGGGACAGGAGGTAGCAATGGCAGGTGACTGGTGCTTTTTTAACCAGGGAACCACAGGCTCCTCCTCTCTCTAGCCAGCACCCAGCCCTGTATGGGGAGAGCAGCCTGAGCCACCACTCCCCTCCCAGGGTCCCAAGGGCGCTGCACCTGCAGATGAGAACCCTGCTTTCGGACCCAAGCGGGAGCCTCCCTCCGAAAGAAAGCCCCCTGCTCTGTTTTCAGCCCATCAGAGGGAACCCCACGGGGCTGTCTCTAGGGAGACCCCAGATGATCCCCTCCAGGGTTTTAGCACTCCTTTGCTGCTGCTTTGCTTCTGGAGACTGCTTTTCAGGCTCGTCAGGCTGAAGATTTTAACCCAAGATTTAAAAGGACCAGCGATCAAAAGCAGATGCTCCTGGAAGACACGTTAGCCTCCCCAGCCATCTGGGGACATGGCTATGGAGGAGAAGACAATTCATCACAAACCATGCAAGCCCCCATTCAATAGTAAACAGATGTATTACAGGGGGAAAGAAAGGGATGAGTGTCAGCCCCTTGATTCATTTGTCTCCCTCACAAAGTCACCTTCATCCCGGGCTCCGGAGGGCAGGCGCAGGCACTTTGAAGCAGAGACATCTTGTCAGGGAAATGGAAACATTTCACGTTATAAATCTTCAGGGTTGTCAGAGAGATCCTAATGAGAGAGGAAGCTGTCAGGGGTGGCGGGGAGCACCCAGGACTGGTTTGGAGGGAGCTGGGGAAGAAGCCTAAAGACGGTTCTGGGAGACAGGAATCTGGCCCCCTCCTCTCCTGATTTACACTCTTCCTGAGCCGCTCTCCTGCACTGATAGGAAGCAGGCTGGTTTCCCCGGGTGTCCCCGCCTGCAGCAACACTGTTTGCCCTTGGTGCCCTTGGCCTGATCCACATGCTTTGTTCCAGTTAGGGCTGTTCACTGGCTTTGTCATCTAGTCACCCCCAGGACGTTCACACCCCTCACTTATGGCAAAGAACCTGAAAACATTTTGACAAGTGGGAGATTTAAGTGTGCTTATCTCACAACACAGGAGGTCTCTTGGTCCCTACTCAGGGGAAACTGAGTCATGACTCCCAAGCCTCACCCCACTCAAAGCCGCAGATAGAACCACTAGGCATAAGGAGCTAGTAGAATGTCAAGGTTAAACTCAGGGTCCTCTGGGGTCATTCAGTCCTATATATGGAATTCCAGTTCTCCACGTATAGCTGTGTGATCTTGGGCAAGCTGCCTAACCTCTCTGAACCTCAGTTGCTATGTTTCAGAATGGGAATAGCAGTAATAGGAACTTCTGCCTGCCCCTGATTGTTGAAAGGATTGTGTTAATACATGTAATATGCTTGGCCTGCTCGGAAATGGAATTATTACCACCAGAGGTACCTCAAGGTAGAGCTACACTCAGGGTGGAGATTATTGGACCCCTTTACCTTTGAACAAACTGAGACATAGAGAGGGAAAGGTTTATCCAGCTTCTCTTGGGGAGCTAGAACCCAGCCTTCCTGACCAGTGCTTTCTCTGCACCACCCCACTCCCACTTCCACGTTCTCAAAACTGTTTACCAAGTGTGAGGATGATGGTGGGGAGGTGGAGAAGGCTGGAGCAGGGGCCAGGGAACATTAGAAGCCTGTCAGAGACGAAACGGCCCTGGACCAAGGCAGACCCTTGGGATGTACAGGAGAAAAACTATTTGAACAACTGTTTAGAAGTTAAAAGTCCCCCTAGACCATTTCTGGCCAGTTCACCACTGTTTGTCCCCAGCCCCTAACACAGGGCCTGGCAGTGAGTAAACAGGTAATATTTCTTATTGTTGTTTCTGAAGGAGTAGAAGAATGAATGAATGAATGAATGAACAATTAAAAGAAGCAGAGGAGGGACTCATGGATGACTTCCAGGTATCTGGCTTGGCATATTCACTGAGGTGGAGAGAACAGGGAAAAGGACAAAATCAGGGAGTGATTTACAATAGAATCTCAAATAACTTTTGAACTTCCTATATGTGCAAAGTCCAGAGCGTATAAATTCAGTTCTATCAAATGGGCTTTCCCGAACACCAGCTAGGTTTCCGGCAGTGAGGAGAGGTAGGGAGAATCAAGAAGCAAACCCCACCTGCCCCATGGGAGCCTGCCATCCAATGGAGTGGCCAAGACTTCAGCGGGTAAAACTGATCCATTGTGCTGGACAGTGCACATATTCTGCCTAGTGGCAGAGGGCAGGTAGAGATTAGAGGGGTGGAGATCCCTGGGGACAGGGTTGGTCATGAGGGCTCCCTGGAGGAAGTGGATTAGATGATGAATCAGGTTTGAACTGATGGGTTAGATGATGAACCAGGCTTGCATGAGGATGGAGGGATCTTAGGGGAAAGATTTGGACCTGAGCGTGAATCCTGGGCATGAAGGAATTAGTTAGTTTCCATCTTGGCATCTCTGATATCTGGTAGAGGACCTGGCATTGAGCAGGCACAAGTGAACTTCACAGCTTCTCTATCTCACTTCCTATATTCTTATCCAATAGCTACAAAATAAAGATTCTCTTAGGCCATATGCCTAAAGCTTGAAGGCATTCAAGACCCATAAATATTATTTTCAAAACCAACTGATGCATAAAACTAGACCTTGATTAAATATTACAGCCAGCATTTGGTACCGGACCATGAGACTGTCATTTATCTGCAAGCAATGTGGACATAATAATTCATGAAGCTCCTTTGAGCACTATCTCAGCTGAGCACCCAGGATGGGGGTGGGTGGGGCGGCCTGGAGAGGTTATGTTTTCCTTTGGCTGTTTGCAGGACTCCTTCCCAAACTGCTCCTGAAAACCATTAGCTCCCTAGGAGGCCCCAGGCTGCTGCCCTCCAAGTGTCCGGGCCACCGAGCTGCTTGAAAGGCCCCCATTTATCACCATGAAATCCCTGCCACCCCCTTCAAGCCAGAGATTTGGAGGGAGAGCACATAAAGAAGCTGCCCCTGCCTCATTAAGTCAATATCCCCTGCCACCATCAGAGGACCTATGTGTGGAGGTACTCACAGTCCATTCATTCAGCAGATGCTCTACAGTTACCAGAAGGCAGACGCTGTGATGGGCACTGGAGATACTATGGGGAAAAAAGCAGACACAGCCCTTGCTCTCAAGGAACGCAGAGTCTGAAAGGGGGTGCTGCAAGTAAATAGACAGTCCACAGTGATACAAATGGTAAGAGTGAAGGCACTGAGAAGGCACCTAGCCTGGCTTGGGAATCAGGGAGGGCTTCCTGTAGGAGATGGACACAAGCTTAGGCCCAAAGGATGTGTAGGAGTTGGTTAAGTGAGTAGGACAGAGAAGAGTGTTTTAGGTATAGAGAATGGCATGTGCAAAAGGTCTGGAGGTGAGAGAAAGCATGGCACCTTGTAATGAAATAATTTTGGTGAATAGGACTCAGAGTGTGAAGCAAGAGGTGGCAAGAGCTGAGGTTGGAGAGATGAATTGGGGCAGGGCCATGATATCCTTGAGCCGTATCTTTGGTTTTGAGCAGCTGGGGGTATGGGGAGGGGAGGGGTGCTGTGTTCACGTTTTGAATGTCTGGGCACTTAAAGTGGGGGCAGGGTGCCATGATAACATTTGTGATTTAAAAAGATGACCCTGGCTGGGCACAGTGGCTCACACCTGTAATCCCAGCACTTTGAGAGGCTGAGGCAGGTGGATCATCTGAGGTCAGGAGTTCGAGACCAGCCTGAACAACACAGAGAAACCCCATCTCTACTAAAAATACACAAATTAGCCGGGCATAGTGGTGTGCACCTGTAGTCCCGGCTACTGAGGAGGCTGAAGCAGAAGAATCGTTTGAACATGGGAGGCAGAGGTTGTAGTGAGCTGAGATCGCACCACTGCACTCCAGCCTGAGCAACAGAGTGAGACTCCATCTCAAAAATAAATAAATAAATAAAAATAAAATAAATAAACAAATAAATAAAAAGATGACCCAGGCTACTGTGTGGAGAATGGATTGCTGGGGGTGAGGCTGGACACCATCAGAAGAGTTAGGATGAAACGCATGCCCTTCACACTTTGCTCCTGGGGCTCACCAGCTGGTGTGCGGGTAGTGAGGAATTACCACCAGGATAGCTACGGTGTGCTGCTGGAGCAAGCAACCCCGAAACTCTTCGTATCTTTGGACAAGAAAGAGTTATTCTTCACCGTGCTGCGTGAACACCACAGATCTGCTGTGGGCCTCAGAGCAGCCGCTGTCCGGAACTTGGAGAGGAAAAGAGGACAGGAAAAGTTCATACTGGTTCTTTTATTTATTTATTTATTTTTTTGAGACAGAGTCTCACTCTGTCACCAGGCAGCAGGCTGGAGTGCAGTGGCGCGACCTCGGCTCACTGCAACCTCCGCCTCCAGGGTTCAAGCAATTCTCCTGCCTCAGCCTCCCGAGTAGCTGGGACTACAGGCGCACACCACCACACCCAGCTAATTTTTTTGGATTTTTAGTAGAGACGGGTTTTCACCATGTTGACCAGGGTGGTCTCGATCTCTTGACCTCGTGATCCGCCTGCCTCGGCCTCCCAAAGTGCTGGGATTACAGGCGTGAGCCACCGCGCCCGGCCCACACTGGTTCCTTAAAGCTTCCACCTAGAAGTGACAGGCACCATTTCCATTCACATGTCACTGGCCAAAGCAAATCACATGGCCACTGCTGTTTTTCAGAGAGCATAGGAAAGATCCACCCTACAGGGCTCTGGGAAGATTCCAGAACCAGACTATGGACTGGGCACCTAACGACTAGCATGGTGAGGCTGGAGGCTCTGTGGCTTTCCCATTATATAACCGTCACAAATGCTGGTCCTGTGCTTTTAGAATTTATTTCCATGTACCTGGCCACATTTTACCCTCCCACCTCCCCTGGGGGTCAGGCACAATCATCCCTTCCAAGACACCAGGCTAAGCTTCCTAAAATCCCATCGAGAGAGAGATCACAGCTTGGGAACCTCAGAGCTTCTGGGAAAGTTGAGTAGGCATGGACCTCCCAAATGCTTTGAGCATATTTTTTTACTTTCACTAAAATAAGCAATAAAAGCAACTTGCTAAATAAAGAGAAAGCCAGTGGCATTTACACATCTAAGTGAACAGTGGGTTTGCATTTGCCATCCCTCTGAGCATCTGCCTCCTTACAGTTGGAAGAAGAAGACTGTAAATGTGTTTTGCTTTGGTGAAGACACTACATATGCACTGGGGCATTTATTTATTCTGGGTCTGGCTAATCCAGATGTTCTGATTGTGTGATGCAGCTGAGAGCTTCAGGCTCTTGGTCCTTCTAAGATCTCAGAGAAGCCACCTCAAGACACATCCATATACAGGGCCACACTTACTTCCATCACTGCGTCTCCTCCAGCTCTGCCTTGCCTTGGCCTTCTTTTTCTACCCTCCACCCGCTAGTTATATCTCTGTCTTGTTGCCAATAGGTATGAGTTTCAGTGGAACTAAAATTCTCATGGTGACTGAGATGAATTTGAACATCAAGCCTAGAATACCAGTGCTTTGAGCTACAGAACTCAAATACCAGCATTTGGTGCTAGAGAACTCAATTTTTTGACAATATCAAGACCAAGGGCTATGGGAGAAGCCTGACTTAGGATTAAGTCCCAGCTCTGCTGCTTAACCCAGAGGTAGCCTTGGACAAGGTACTTAGTATCTCTGAACCTCCCTTCCCTGGCCTACAGGCTGAGGATATGGAGGCAGAAAGCTGATAGGGATGCTGTAGAGTGGGTGAGATCAGACAACTCAGGCACTTGGCACTGTGTCTTGAAAAGTGAGGGCTATTAGAGTGATAATTATGATTTATAAGTTCTTCAAGCAAAGTTCATATTGGAGAAAGATTTCTGTGATATTAAGTGACTTGCCCAAGGTCGGGCTGTTACCACATGGTGCTGTGAGACCTGCCAGGGATTGCGGAAATGAGCAGCTTCCCCAGGACTCCTCTCCCAGTCCCTTTACCTGCCTCCTTCCTGGGCTGCATCTTCTGCTTTGCCTTCTCCAGGTGCCTCCTTCCTCACTCTTACCTTCCTCATTCCTCAAAGAAAAATTTCCCCACAAACTACCAACTTATGGCTATTTCCTGATGACCTGATTTGGAGGTCAGTGTGACCCTTGCTTCCTTCCAGAGCTGCATGGCGCGTCAGCACTCACAGAGCTCTCCTGGTAAGGCCAGGGCTGAAACCCAGGGCTTTGGTGGCTGTGATGCGCTTTCTGCCTCTGCTTACGTAGGTGCTGTCTGCGTTAGATAAAAGGTGACTACTGCATACACGAACACCCAAACATCTGCATTTTAGAAGTTTCTCCTTCACCCTGGGACCACCAGATGAAACTGAGAACAGAGACCCCTCATGCCCCGACCCTGAGACTTTTGCAAAGGTCTGGGCTAGAGCTGTCAAGGCCTGAGCCAGGGGAGATGTCACAGAGTGGAGAAGAGGGATGAGGAATCAGACTCGAGGGGCAGATTCTGGGGGAGACGCAGTGGCAGAATGGATGCGATCGCTGTGGCGGGTGGTCAGGCACACACATGCAGTCCCCACAGTGAGGTCCACACAGCGGCAGCATGGGGAGCATGAGGCGGGACGTGCTTCTGCCATGGGAGCCCTGTGTTTGCCAGTGTTTACATAGGGAGTGGAATTAATTAAATGCCGCAGGGCCTCCTCAGTTGCTGAAAATAAACCCAGTCAGGCCCCCAGCAGTGCAGCCCGCCTGCCTGCTTGCTGCAGAGCGGGACGTCTGTTGGATTTCTCCAGGCTTCTGAGGGCAGAAGGCACACACGGCTCACAGGGAGGGATTACTGTTGCAGTCACCCTCTCCCCACAGGCAGTGCGTCACAGCCAGATGTGGCTCGGAGCCCTGCCTAACTCCTCATGGGGGTGTGAAGATGCACAGGCACATTCTGGCAGCCAGAGACACACAGAAACACAGAGACACATTGACTCATGCAAGTAAGCACCGGCCGTCGGGCTGCACAGTTATATCAGGACATGCAGACACAAAGACAGATGCCACGAGCCATGCAGACACGTGATGCCTCTGAGCACAGAGTGAAACGGAGAGAGCCCGGCCACATAGGTTCGGATAAGCCCGGCACACATGCGTTCAGAACCCATGAGAACACAGTCACTCAGGCACAGGGTCACATACCCACAGACTTAGGAGGATGCTTGTAGACCTGACTTCAGAACCAGGAAGCTTCAGTCTGCTCCTGAATCTGCCTTTTGCTAGAAGTGTGACTTTTGAGTTTATTTCTTAGCCTCTTTGTGCCACAGTTTCCTCAACTGTAAAGCGCAGTAATAATAGAACCGATCTCATGGTGTTATTATGAGGATAAAAATGGGAATATGAATGAGTTCTTAACAGAGTTCCTGGTGTATACTAAGCACTCCACAAACATCGACTAATATTCTTCTCTCTTAACACTGTCCGAGTTATGGGCTTACACATAAACATGGTACACTCAAATCTGTTCAGACATACAAAGACACATCTGCACCAAGTGACACAGTGGAACACAGAGGCAGCAGATCCACTCACAGGCGCTCCCGGCAAGCCTGCGTGGACCTGCCTCACGTGGGCTTGTGCTTGCCCACACACTCCTGGGTCCACCACCGACCGCTACCGCAATCCAAGTTGATCATGGGCATGTGACCAAACCATGCAGCGTTAAGAAAAACCAAAAACCAGATTCTTGGCCTTGGAGGCCCATGCCCTGTGGTGTAGTTTCTAGCCACTGAAACACACAGACTTTTTTGTGGCTCTCCATGGCCTACAATGTAGCCAAGATCTAAGCTGGAGCCTGAATGCACGGACCTCCATGCGGTGCTCTCGTCTCTCTCCCAGCCTCACTCCTCCCGGCTGGCTTGCGGTTCCCACACTGCCACGAGGAGACCCTCAATGAATAGTACCCTCTCATTTTCAGTGATTGAGGAATAAAAGCAAATGATAGCAAGTGGGGGCCCAAATATAACCTTTATTACTAAGAAAGTTCAGGTTGGCCCTCATGGCTTATTGTGAGAGGTGGAGAAGCCTGCTAACTGGATCCCAGAATTGGGTAGGCCTGGTCTCAGGTTTCAGACAGTGCTGGAGAAGGCAGGCCTCCCATGGAGCACCGCCCCAGGTAAGACCTAGAGCATGGAGGGGCAGAAGAGAACTTGTGCACATGCTGTGCTTCCACACTGCTTCCCCATGACGCCTCCCCCGAAAGCCTTCCTTGATATCTAAAACCTAGCCACTCCTTCCTCTGTTCTCTCATAGCCCCTATTTTGACCTGGTGTCCCTGTTCCATGCTGTGTCACAATATGACCACACACTGAGCAACTTAAAACAAAATTGATTGTCTCACAGTCTATTACTGTTTCCTGATTCAAAAAATAAAAATAAACCTTCACCCAAAAGGAATTGACTGAATGATCGATTGGTTGATGATCAATTCATTTCTGTTTTTACATCTTTTTTTTTTTTCTTTTTGAGACCGAGTCTCACTCTGTCACCCAGGCTGGAGTGCAGTAGCAGGATCTCGGTTCACTGCAACCTCCACCTCCTGGGCTCAAGCAATTCTCCTGCCTTAGCCTCATATCTGGAATTACAGGTACCCGCCACCACACCCAAATATACGATAATTTTTGTATTTTTAGTAGAAATGGGTTTCACTACATTGGCCAGGCGGGTCTCAAACTCCTCACCTCCAGTGATCTGCCTGCCTCAGCCTCCCAAAATACTGGGATTACAGGGGTGAGCTACTGCTCCTGGCCTATATTTACATATTTAAGGCGCCTCCTCTCTCCTGGAAGCTAAAGGTGGAAAAGGAGTGAAGCAGTTGTTAATCCAGACAAGGAATCAACACAGATGAGGGAGAAAGCACAAGAGCAGTCAGCCTGGCAGGGGCGGCCTCCCCGCAGCTCCCTGTCCACATCTGAGCCACATCAGTAACGGCCCCACACTACATCAACCCGCTGGGCGTGGGGATCTCCCCACTCTCTCTTCTAGCCCTTCTTGGCCTCCCTCATAGCAAGTTATAGATGACATTTAAATCAGCCATCTCTTTTAAACAACTTTTTGTTCTAGTTGTAATCCAAATGTATTGTAGAAATGGAAAAGTACAAATAACGTAAAAATCATTCTGAAATAATTGTTACCATGTCAGTGTATTTCTTTCTTGCCTATTTTCAACAGATATAGAGTCATGCATCACTCAGGGATACCCTCTGAGAAATGTGTTGTTGGATGATTTCATAGTTGTGCAAACATATAGAGTGTACATGCACAAACCTAGTTAGCGTAGCCTTCTACACACCTAGGCTATCTGACACAGCCTATTGCTCCTAGTCTACAAACCTGTACAGCATGTTGCTATACTGAATATTGTAGCCAGTTGTAACACCGTGGTAAATATTTGCGTATCTCAACATATCTGAACATAGAAAAATAAAATAAAATTCTTACATAGTAAAAATACGATCTTATGGAATCCCTGTTGCGTATGTGGACTATAGTGACAAAACATTGGTATGTGGCACATGATTATATTTATATGTATGTGTTTTTTAAAATAAAATTGAGAGTAGGCCAGATACTGATGAATTTTTTTTATCGTAATGTTTCCTACATGCAGTACTGTCATCACTGGTCTATGCATAAAGTTTTTTTTTGAAGGGAGCGTCTTACTTTATCACCCAGGCTAGAGTGTGGTGGTACAATCACAGCTCCCTGCAGCCTCAGCCTCCTGAGCTCAAGTGATCCTTACACCTCAGCCTCTCCAGTAGCTGGGACCATAGGTGCATGTCACCACACCCAGCTATTTTTTTAAAAAATTCTTTTGTAGAGATGTGGTCTCGCTATGTTGCCCAAGCTGGTCACAGACTCTTGAACTCAAGCAAATCTCCTACCTCAGCCTCCCAAGGTGGTGGCACTAAAGGCAGGAGCCATTGTGCCTCGCCCATAACCTTATTTTTTTTCTTTGTTTGCTTATTTATTTGTAAATATCATAATAAACAACTCTGAACCTACCACTTAACCCCAGAACTAAAATCTTATCAGTAACTCACAGGTACCTGTGTGCCCACCTGCTCTCCTGGCCCCTGCGTCTCCAGAGATAACTCAGTTCCAGGTTTTGTATTTCTCATTCTTTCAACTTTGTAAAATATAGCAGTGTCATATAAACACTATTGTTTGATAGTGCCCGCTTTTTTGACTTCATGGGACTTGCTTTTTCACTCACTATCATGTCACTAAAAATCTTCCCTGATGCTGCCTGTGTCAGTGGCTCCTCTAGTTGGTGGCTGTGTGATCCTGCATTGTATGAATCGCTACAGTATAATTCCTTCTGTCTAGGCACATCATGTTTTCTCATTATAACCTACTCACTGAAAACATTTTTACAAACATATTCTTTTTGGGACAGGTAGGGGGAATGTCTCACTGTCACCCAGCTTGAGTCCAATGATGCAATATCGGCTCACTGAATCTCCGCCTCCTGGGTTCAAGCAATTCTTCTGCCTCAGCTGCCCAAGTAGCTGGGATTATAGGCATGCATCACCACACCCAGCTAATTTTTTGTATTTTCAGTAGAGATGGGGTTTCCCCATGTTGGCCAGGCTGGTCTCGAACTCCTGACCTCAGGTGATCCACCTGCCTGGGCCTCCCCAATTGCTGGGATTACAGGCATAAGCCATCACGCCCGACCACAAACACGTTCTTAATAGCTGCATAATGTTTTATTTATGTAAGACTGTATCTTTTTAAAAACAGTTCCCTAAGATTGACTTTTAGATTATTTATAATTGTATAAATGCTGCTACTACACACATCCCTTCAGGTAAATTTTGCATGCCTCCAAGGTGTGTTTTTCTTCGAATGAGTTCTGAGATGTGAAACTGCTGTTCAGAAGCTTGAACATTTTTAAGGTTCTTAATAGCGATGTCAAGATGCTCTCAGATGGTTTCCTCTAATCCCTGTGTTCACAGCACCTGCCAATATGGGGTACCATCATTTATTAAAGGGACAGAAGAGGGAGGGAGGGAAGTAAGTGGGACACAGGTGTATCTGTCTCTTTCAGAGGACCCAAGCCTTTGCCGTTCGAAGCTGGACATGCGCTTAGAGAGGACCACCATCCCCGGATTGGCCCCTCTCTTGGCCCCTCTTTTCCTTCCTCTGTTCCAACTGCACTGGAGCTGGCTTCCTGTGAGCTCCTTTCACACACCAAGCCATCTTCCCAGCAGCCGTCACAGGCTGTTTGCTCTGCTTGAAAATTCACCCGCCCACCCTCTACCCTCCGGCCCCATTGCCAAAATACACACATAGGTGGCTTCTAGTCCTTTGGGCCCCTGCTTGTATTTCACAAACTGAAAGAGTCCTTTTCACATGTCCCTTTCTGAATGCCTCTTTCCTGTCCCCATCATTATTCCCCAGCCCCAATTTGATCCCTTCCTGATACTTATCACAATTTGCAATGTGTATTTCTTTGTCTCTCTTTTCCACCTGACTCTAAGCTTAATGTGAATGGGGCCATGTGTGACTTACTAGTACTATTACAGATCTGCAGAGCCTAGCATAGTGCCTGGCACACAGGAAGAGCTCAGCAGACAGTTGTTACTGAAGGAATGATGAGTGGATGAACGAGTGGATAAATGACCAGCATGTAGCCCAGTGCCTGGCAAACAGTTGGTGCTTAGTATGTGCATATTTAAGTAAACAGAAAAATGAATGAGTACTGCCTGCTGCTGTCAGCGCTTTCTGGGTGGGGCAGCACTCCCTCCCTCCTGGAGCCCTTCTCAGCACTGCTGGAGGCTGCGGGCCCTTGTTGGGCCAGAAGAAGTCTCTGGCATGTTGCAGGTAGGCTTCTGAGGAACAGGGCTATGGCTTCCTTCTCCATGAACCTGCACCTCTTCTCCAGAGAGCTCTGAATCCTAAAGGTCCAGGGATATCCTAGCCCCTCCCTACTACCACATGCAAACCCCACTTTTAGGTACTTAGTCTGTCTCCCAGATAGAGGCCTCTTGACCCTTTGACTTAATGACTAATGCTGCAGAGATGGGATTGGCTGGCTAACCTAGAGTCTGTGCCCTGAGACAGGAGTCAGAGACAGTGATGGTGCCCAGGCTGCCACGGAAGCCCCCCCTCACTGGATCTGTGCTTTGTTCTCTCAAGTCAGGGCAATGGGGACATCATACTGTTCCATATTCGAGTTTCTGTGCTTCTTTCCCATGAGTTATTTGATTTGATTTTTCCCAGCAGCCCTGTGATCTCAGGTTATGTTCCCCACTTGAGTTGACAGAACTGAGACTTAGAGAGGGTGACACGCTTATTCAAGGTTACACAGCTCAGTGACGAGTCAGGCTTGTGTGACTCTAGACGCTCCTTTTCATTCCTGTTTCTGTAGAAGTAGTGGAGTGGACCATCTGGGAGGCTGGGACCTCCAGTGGGCTGGAGGGAGCACCATTTCCTTTGTTTGTGGAAAGTTATATCTGTCTGTCTTGGCTTTGTTTGTGACACTGTTCTTTCATATGTTCATTTTGTAAATATACATCACATGCTGATGCAGCACAAAGCACTGCGGAAGGTTCAATGGGAAACAAAAATATAAATAGATGTGAGTGTGCAGAGAGGCCAGGGCGGTGGCCAGAGCCGGTCCTGATCTGTGGCTGGATTGAGAACTCACCTGGGGGCCAGGATCAGAACTCTCAGGGAACTTGGGACATTGAGGAGTATAATGACCTCCTTGCAGACCGAAGGAATCGCTTTGTCCCTTTTCTTTTCTTATGAGATGGAGTTTCACTCTTGTTGCCCAGGCTGGAGTGCAATGGTGTGATCTCAGCACACCACAACCTCCACCTTCTGGGTTCAAGCGATTCTCCTGCCTCAGCCTCCCAAGTAGCTGGGATTACAGGCATGCACCACCACACCCAGCTAATTTTGTGTTTTTAGTAGAGATGGGGTTTCTCCATGTTAGTCAGGCTGGTCTTGAACTCCTGACTTCAGGTGATCCACCCGCCTCGGCTTCCCAAAGTGCTAGGATTACAGGTGTGAACCACCGCACCTGGCCCACTTTAACCTTCTTAGCCTAAGAGAAAGCTTATTGAAATCTCGGACTTTTCAGCTTTATGGGCAGCATATCTAGTGCTGCCATGTGTGTGTGTGTGTGTGTGTGTGAGTGTGTGTGTGTGTGTGTGTGTGTGTGACAGAGAATACTGAAGAACACCCTCAGCTCCTACTGTAGTAGGAAATGTTCAGTCTTCCTCTGTACTCAGGAAGAAGTCTCCATGGAGTGCTATCAGGCTTTTAACAGCTTGGAACAGACAGTTTCCTCTCTGGGAGAGGCGGATCTCCTTTTAACACCTAAGGCTCAGCCTGCCTTAGAGACATACTGCAAACCTCTCAGTCTGAGCCAGTGAGCCCTGCAGCACTGATCTTGTCTCCTGCGCAGAGCCTGGGGTGAAAGCGCTACATCCATCACCAAAACCCCACCAGGACCTTGACGTCACTATGAGCAAGTGTGTGAGGAGAGACTGAGTTGAGGAGCTCCTGGGTTCAGAAGCAGTGAGTGAGGAGACAAGAATAACCACTTCTTGTGTCAGAGCCTCAGTTTTCTCCTGTATAAAATGAGAGTGCAGGCTGGGCACAGTAGCTCACTCCTGTAATCCCAGCACTTGTGAGGCTCTGGCAGGGAGATCACCTGAGACCAGGAGTTGGAGACCAGCCTGGGCAACATAACAAGACCTTGTCTCAAAAAAACAAACAAAAAGAAAAAATTAGCCAGGCCTGGTGGTGCATGTCCTGTCATCCCAACTACTCAGGAGGCTGAGGTGGGAAGGATCCCTTGAGCCCAAGAGTTTGAGGCTTCAGTGAGCTATAATCCTGCTACTGCACTCCAGCCCCAGCAACAGGGCAAGACCTTGTCTCCAAAAATAATAATAATAATTGATCAATTAAAAATAAAGTAAACTGGGAGTTAGGGAAGAGAATTGAATTATTTTATCTCTAAATCCCAAGTTGCTCACTCGTTAGCCCACTTCGCCCATTGGGAATTCACTCACTTCTTCCTTGCACTAGAGATAGGGCTCTCTTTGCAGGTTTCCATTTTCACAAGTTACGCACTCTATCCTGACCTCTGTTAGGCAAGCAGTCTTCTTTCTCTAAGACAAGGTCACAGTCTGGCCATAGTCGGCTTTGAGGCAAGTGACAGCAAGTTCTCCAATCACACTTTCCGGCCCTAGTGTCTGTGTCCTCTCATAAGCCATGTCTGTGTTCTGACACAGACAGCCAGTGTTTTATCTTCAAAGGAGGGAAAAAAAAGCAAACACCTACTTTATATAGTGTCACAATAACTCCCAAACCCACTCTTGGTGTTCAGCTCTTTATATTAATTCATGCTGGTTCTGAAATAGTAAAATAATGTGCTGGACAATTCCCCAGGGCCTGGCCCACAACAGATTGTTGGTGTGGTCCTCTCTCAGGCCTCACAGGGCCACCAAGACCGTGCATGGTTTGACACGTGTTCAGACCTTCTCCACTGAGAGTGGAAAATCAGTCGCATGGTCTAGACAGGAAAATCTGATGGTGTAGACACATCTGGAAGATGATGCTACGTTATGAAGCACAGCCGACACCCCGCTTCCCTCCTTGTCCTGGCCCTATGAGCTTGCTCTGTGTAGCACAGGCCCTTGCCCCAGCCACATGCTGTCTGCTGCCATGCTGACTTTTGGTTGTAAAGAGTGTGTGTTTGAAGCTCTTTAGACAGTGAGCCGGAAATGGATGTATCCACCTTATAAATTTGGTAAAGAGAGGCAAATAAAGACTGTACCTGACATCGACATTCTGGACACATTGGAAAAGCTCCCTTACTAGTATGCGGGTGGACCACACAGCAGCCTCATCCCTGTCTCAGGTTCTGGACTCTAAGCATGAGAGGTGCTATGGTCTGAGTGTTTCCACCCCCACAAGATTCATATGTTGAAATCTTGACCCACAAGGTGATAGTATTAGGGTGGGGCCTTTGGGAGGTAATTAGGTGATGAGGGCTGTGCCCTCACGACAGGATTAATGCTGTTATAAAAGCTACCCTGGGAGCTAGCTAGCCCCTTCCACCAGTGAGGACACGGCAGCAGGGCACCATCTATGAACCAGGAAGCAGGCCCCAACCAGGTGCTGAGTCAGCCGTGCTTTGATCTAAACTCCCCAGCCTCCAGAACAGTGAGAAATAAATTTCTGTTGTTTATACATTTCCCAGTCTATAGTATTTCATTATAGCAGCCCCAAAGGATGAAGATAGGAGACAGCATTGTCTATCAGGCACAGGAGCCCTGAGGGCCCCACAGGCAGCAGCCATGCCCAGGTCAGACACCGCGAACTCCCAACCCTTCCCCCCACTCCTTGGACCTTTCCCCCACCAAGTCTTAGTCCTCACAAGGGACTCTCTATCTCTTCAGGGAGACAGATTCTCCCCAAGATAACGTAAATAATGTATAAGGATCATTCTCATGGGACAGCTTCTTAGCAGACATCTCAGTCCTTCTCTGACTCTCCCTTGGCCTCACCACTCCCTTACCCCATCTTCCTTTCTCTCATCATCTGTACCAACTGCCCACCCACTTCTGCTTAGCTGCTTCTCCATGCACATGGGGAGTTGACAAAAGAGAGGTAAATGCCATACTGGGGGTGGGAGTCGGGACCCTAGGCTGCTAGCTCTGTTACTGCCCCTGTTCCTTGTTGGGCCTGGCATTTATCTCTTCATCCATCCATCCATTCCTCCATTCACTGATTCTTTCCAGTCTCCCGGAGGTGGCAGCCAGTGGCGTCTATGAGGCTAAGGAATACACGCAGCCTGCTTGAGGTCATCTGAAACCACAACAGCCTGACTGGCAAGCCTGAGCCATGACCCAGAAAGGGAGTGGAATGTCATCCTGGGAGGCCAGATGCAGGTCCAGAGGGACTGGTGTGAATTAGACTGTAGATCCCAAAATAGGCCTGAGCCCACAGACATATAGGGTCTCCAAAGAGGATGGGACTAGCTCTGCCATGACCCTGCATGCTACGCTGCTCCCGATGTGCACCAGACTGACACACCGCACACCTGGTCCGTCCTGAACATGGAGCTGCCCTGCCTTGCAGGAACCAGAGTTCAATGGCCCATGATTAGACTCTTGCTCCCCAGGGCAGTTGTGAGATGACTCATATCCCAGATACCTCTTGGGAGTGCACCAGCACACTGAGGCACAAGCACCTGTTGGCCCTCTTGGTCCTTCTCCCTCCTTAGAGAAGTCCCCAGTCACTGCAGAGGCCATTTGGCCATTGTTTGTACCAAGATCTCTGTGTTGCTGGTGCAGAGAGCTCATGACTTCCTGGGGGGCCAGGAGGAAATGGATGAACAGTGTAAAGACAGCTGGAATGGAGGTCAGAGCACCAGGATCCTTGAGCAGGCTCTGCCTCTAACCAGCTCACGGGGAGCCACTGCCTTCTCGGGACTTTGCTTTCCCTACCTGTAGAGTGGGCAGAGCCAGCTCCCTCCATCGCATCTTCCCACCTGTCCTGACCATCTCTGGCTCTGAGTGTGTGACCGCCAGGTATGAGCCTTGCAGGAACCAGACCACAGAGGATGAAAAGGGTTTCACTCCCTGGGCAGCCATGAGTTCATTTAGGGCTCCAGGTCATCCTGTTCAGTAGGCATCTAGTGTGTGTGTGCGGCGGGGTGGGCCGGGGAGATGGTTTGTTTTTGGAAGTGGATGAATTTCCTTGCTGGCTCCAAGCCAACTTGCCTTCTCTCAGATTTCAACCCCCAGTCCCGGTCTGGTCCTGGTTACTGCAGGGATCCAAGGCAGGGGAGGGCCCACACTGACAGCAGGTATGCTGGGGTTTCCTGGGTCCTTTGCAGTTCACTTGGCCTCATTCTCCTGCTCCTGCCTACCTCTCTAGCTTCCATCCTGTAAGTCTCATCACTCTCAGCCCCTTACTACTTGGGCAAGTGACTGTGCCTCAGTTTCCTTAACTGTAAAATGGGAATAATACTGTCTACCTCATAGGCTTGTTTGTGAGGATTGAAGAGTTAGCACATGTAAAGCACCTAGAATGCTGTCTGGCATATAGAAAACAAGGAAAGATGTAAGTGTAGCTATCATTATTTCCCTGATTATGATTATTGTTATGCTGTGTGCTCTAACCCGAAGGAACATCTCCCTGCAGTCCCGATGCTTTATAAAATTCAGGGCTTCCACATTCTTCATAAGCTCTTCTCCCTGCTTCAATGCCCTTCCTGGTCTGATCTGCCTAGAAAATCCCACTGCTCTTCAAGATTCAGCTCAAGCCGACCCATCCTCCCTGACACGCTAAGTGTAAGAGTCTATCACGTTCCAGTCGGTCTTCCTGCACACTCTGTTCCCATTTAACATAGGCCACACTGGCTCGTGATGTGCCTCCTCCCTTGTCTGTCTCCCACATGTGAATGGCACACTCCTGAGCCGTTTGAGGGCAGGAACCACAACTGATTCATCTTTGTGTCACTAACATAAGCACAAGGCCTGAGGCAGGAGATGTGGGCAATGCATGTTTCCTCCCTTACGTGGCTACTGGAAGACAGGAGGGGACGTGTGCGTGAGTAATTCCGATGCATGATGACAAGTGCCACCATAAAGACACAGACAGTCATAGGTGGTTGCCTGGGAGAGGGATTCATTCTGATTGAGGTTGTGGGGAAAGGGTGTAGGGAATTGAGGAAGATGAGGTGAGGCTGTGAGCTCCCAGCTAGCTGTGGAAGTGCTTTATAAAAGGTGTAAATTGTTCCGCAGCTACCACTGACACAGAATTCCCATCAGTTTTCTCTGTGTAATGCAAGCTGTGCTGTTTATCATCATCAGAGCTGGGTTCAGGTCTGCATCTCTAATGGGGAGTGTTCTGTCCACTGATCTCCGGGCTCCCCTCCCTAACCCCCGTCTCTACTTCCACTCTGAGATGAAGGCCGGCTTCTCCCTTGCAGTTACAGGTGGGATGGGAGTACGAGAAATACCAGATAATATACTGATTGGTGAAATGTTAAATATTTAGCTATAGGTTTCCTTGCCAGTTAGGCAAAGGCAATCATCATTCAAGGTGAGAAATGGGGCTCTTCAGTCCAGCTCTTGGGACACTAGGTGTCCCAGGTACCACCTGCTCAAATTACTGGGTGGATTGGATCCTGATTGGATCCTGAATGATACCCAGAGGCTCCCACTTTCTTGTTGGTCTGATGGGCTAGGTCTGCAGAGCATCTCTCCCTCTGCCACCCCCATACCCCTTCCGTAGCACAACTGCCGGGACCCAGCTCCAGCTGCCTCTATGGCCTCCAAATGTTCTTTGCTTGTGATTTGCCTTGATTTCCCAAACTGCATGTGATTGAGAGAGAATGTGCCATGTGTTTCTGATTCAGCTCTCCTGTGCTCAAAGGCAGTGCGATTTTGAGCAATATCTGATGGCCTTTGAGCCTCAAAAATATGTTCTTCAAGCCTTCGTTTCCTGCCCTCTCTCTGCCCCTTCCTTGTTGAAGTGGAAGCAGCCCTGACCGAGAACTAGTCAGCTCCACAGCCCCAAGACTCGGCAAACCAGTCCCTGCCTCCCCTTGCTGGATCTCTGAACCTGGGAGACTATGGATATCCAGAATGGAAAGCAGAGCAGAGTGCCCTTGGGGGAAGACACATGCAATCACAGCATCACCTTCTTTTGGGGACCACAGTGGCACATGTTTGCTTAAACCAGTGATCACACCTATTGTGCTGACTGATTTGGCGGTTACGACGAGTTTGCTTTCAAGCACATTGCAGACCTATTGCTGGAAACCAGAAGGTATTTTTATTTGTCTTAGGTTCAACAAGTCTTGAGACCTCTCCTTTTCTTTTTCCTGCTAATCAGCAATATCTGTCCATTCATTTAGAAAAACTTTATTGAGAACCAACTCAATATGAATGGTTTTGTATATATGTGTACATGTATGTGTATAAATGAAATATATGTAGGACAGTTCCTACCCTCAAGGTCGGAGGAATGAACACTTTAAGAGACGATTCAATGACATGGAGTTCTTATGGGGGAAGCCTAATTAGATAGAGGATGAGCCTAATTCATTTGAGGGAAGGAGGAAGGGAGGAAAGAAGGGGACCAGTTAGGGGAATCTTTCCAGAAGCATCAAACCTTTCTCTGCCTGCTCTGTGATGCTTGTGGGCAGAGTCCAGGGTGAGGACCCAAGAAGGGACTGTAGGGATGAAGAGTCTCCAGTTTACCCACAAATGAGGATGAATATCTCAGCTTTTACAAAAATGACTGTGGACACTTACCAAGCTGGGGAAGGTGAAGTCTCACAGTTCAAAATTCTTGTCTGTTTCTAGGCAGATAGCACTTGAGTAGAGTGATGTCCCCGCCATCTGGACCATGCTTCAGAGCAGTGGTTCCCAACCTTTTTGGCACCAGGTACCAGTCTGGTGGAAGACAATTTTTCCGCAGTCCAGGGTAAGAGGGGTGGAGGGGATGGTTTAGGGATAAAACTGTTCCACCTCAGATCATCAGGTGTTAGATTCTCATAAGGAGCATGCAACCTAGATCCCTCGCATGTGCAGTTCACAACAGGGTTCCTGCTCCTATGAGAATCTAACGCTGCTGCTGCTAAGACAGAAGGTGGAGCTCAGGCAGTGATGCTCGCTCACTTGCCCACCGCTCAGCTCCTGCTGTGAGGCCCAGTTCCTAACAGGCCATGGACATGTACCAGTCCATGACACAGGGTTGGGGACCCCTGCTTTAGAGTCTGCAGAGTCCCAACCATGACCTCATTTTCTCTTCCTTCTGCCCTTCCTTTCTTCACTGAAAAGTGTTTACCAGGCATATGTCAGACGCTAGGTTAGGCTCTGGAAATAGTGATATCCAAAGTCAACACAGGCCTTGGCTTCATAAAACATCTAGTTCAGGAATTCATGTCATTTTAAATTGAAGAATGAGCCTGTCTCTCTAGATACCAAATGCCAGTGGTGCTTGGGGACTTCTGAGTTGCTCCACATTGAGGTTTTCTGTAAAATAACTCCCTTTTCCTCATTCCACATCAGGTAGGAATTCAAGAGAAATGAACAAGGAAATGGTGTTTCTTCAGCAATCAGGTTCACTTCCTACCCCTTTCTGACAAGTGCACCTCCTCTCCCTGAACTCAAGGTACTAAAGGAAGTCCAAACTCACCTCAGGCCTCCGAAATTGGAACTTCCCAGCATTTTACCCTTGATAAAGCATCAATTTCAATGGTTCGGCTCCAAAAGTTTTGTTATTGATTCCAGCCACATTTTGCAACACTCTGTTGGTTGCTAGTATTTTAAAACAGCACATTTCACATTTGCTTTTTTGAGCCCATTTCTCATTGTTTCCCACCTATTTCCAGTGAATGAAGAGATTAGTGAGTGCATCTTTATTTTTTCTCATAAAGGACAAAAGTTAAACCTCCTGTTCTGACTGCAGAGAAACTTTCAGGTTTCTGGAATCCATTAAAACCCCAAATGTCACAAGAAAGTTACTCTGGAGCCTGCAAAAACACAATTTTACACTTCTGATGTCCACTGGGACATGTTTGCCTGTCCTTGGAAGGGATCACCATTTTCTTTCTTCACTCCCTCTGTCCTTCTCTCCTTCCTTCCAGAAAAATGGAAGGAAGCCAGTGTATGTAATGCTAAGTACTTTACAAACATGATCGTATTTGATCCTCCTAGCAGCCCCTTCCGAAGCTCAGACAAGCTGGCTAACTTAACCAAGTCACCCGTGAGGAAACAACACACGCAGCCCACACCTTGTTGCATTTTTATCAGTTTCCTCTTTTCCTACCACCACCAGCTCCTAGTTTCAAATCCTGATACCACACCATTTTTTCCCACTTTGTAGAAACAGATGTAGATATGGAAGCCTGGATGTTGGTACGAGCCAGAAAAGGACCAACATTTTTGCCTTCCCTCTTGGCTAAAGACCATGTTTTCTCATTTTTAAGCAGATGTGCCACTGCAAACATTACAGCCAAGAGTGATTTCAGAGCATCTGGATCCACAATCCAGGGCAGCGCTGTAAACGCAGTTGTCATTACACATTTTACTTCCTTGCAGGAGACAGGCAGGTGGCTCTGAAGTCTGTGTGGCTGAGTGTAGGGCAGCCTCCTCCTACCAGCTGGTAAGGGGCGGATTAGCTGTGACAGGGCCTAAGAATTGGGGGCTAGCTGACTGCAGCTTTGCAGTCAAATCTGGGCCTTGAAATCCACTAATAGCTCATTTCTAGACCTTGGGCCCCGAAGGCCTTTCAGCCTGCATTCATTTGGGCGCTTGTTAGAAAGTCAGGGAATAACAGGCTTGGACGGGCCGAGTGGGATGGAGAGGGGTCCAAGGGGGAGCACAACCATTGAATTGCATCACAGGCACAGCCAAGTTCTGCAACATAGGAGGAACACAGCCAAGGGGCCTCCTCTGGCTTATCCTTCACCCTTATTCCTTATTCCAGCACATGCCTTGGGAATTTTCCAGGACTCTCCCAGACTAGGAAGGGTTTGGGAAGTCCGTGCTGGTGATAGTAGGGTTGGCAAACAGGGAGCGCTGTCCTGGCTGGGCACTCAGTCATTCAGAAGCATCAGGGAAACTGAGCCCATGTCTTCCCTCTCAGAGCATGGGAAGCAGGCAGGAGGGGCTTCCTCTTGGCCTCACAGTGACCCTCTGAAAAAGGGTAGGGTGTAGAGAAATGGTCAAAATGCCTAAAGTCAAATTATGTCTCTTGAGCCTTCTCTGATCTCCTTTTTAATACAGAAATTTGCTATTTGCTCTTGACTGTCTTAGCCAGCCCCAACCTGAGATAGTTGTTCTGTGTCTGCCTCCTTTCCAAGGGACAGAGGCCCTCGGACATCATTGTTAGAGCTTGAGTCTGCAGGGTCCTGCTCGTTCCTGGTGTTTTATATGCCGAGGCCGATCTCCCTCCACACGGGAGGCTGCCGAGCACATGGGCAGGGCTCACCTTCCTGCTTGCGCACAGAGCAAAATACAGGGTCAGGGCAAATGCACTCTTTGGCCTGTGATGATGATTAGCAGTAGTCACAATGAAGTACTTACTCATGCACTCTACTAGAGGCTTTATGTTCAGACCTCCTTTGACTTTTAATCCTTAAGGCAATCCTAAGTCTCTCCCTTATAGATGAAGAGACTGAAGCACAGAGGAATGGAGAAGCCTGCCTGGGTAACAGAGAATAAGTGGAAAGTTGAGATGTGAACCCAGGCTCAACTGCTTTCAAACCCACTGTGTGCATAGTAACATCCTTTTGCCTCTGGAAGTGACTGCCACTCTCACTTGTCTGCACGTTTGACTCAGAGCAGTAGTCTGGTCTGAACCATCATCACCATTGGAAGGATGTGACAAGTGCCTAAGATGCAAAGCCAGAGGGCCGTTCGAAACCTGCAGAGCTAAACTCTTTGTTTTACAAGTGAGAAAACCAGGCTCAGAAAGAGGATGAGAACCACTCTCTGGAGCTGGGCAGAGAATCCAGTGTCTTGACTTTTCTTCTGTATTTCCACAAACCATATTTCCTGAGCCCCAGGACAACTGCTCATGCTATGAAATTGTATTCTTTTCCATAAAAGTGAACCATTAGATGTCTAGCAAAATTCCATGTAACTGTTCAACCTTCAGTGAAACGTGGTCAGTAGCATTAGTTGGCGAGGTAAAGAGTCCACCAGCAGGCCCCGTATCGCAGTGTTTCGCTGGAAGTTCAGTCCCTATAAATCAGTACTACGAGGAGTGGGGCCTTTGGGTCAGCTAGTAAAAAAAGTAGCAAGCAGAGGAAGGAATGGCGGGGGTAAGACACCACCAACCAGAAGGAAACCAGGCCTTGTTTCCTGTTCCTGGCTTCCTGGTCCCAGCTGCAGGCAGAGAAGAGGCCTGGGCCCCACGTGATGCTGAGGGCAGAAATGGGCGATGACCTCCCAGAGGAGTGTTGCTTAAGAGAAGGGAGCAGATTACTAGGCCTGTGCCCAGTTCTGGGGAATGACCCCTTGCAACCTCCTTTGCCACCAGCAGTCAGGTTTCCTCCAGAGTCCCATCTGCCTCCCTGGACTATGACCCCACCCCATCCCAACCCCCATGATCTGAGAGCTGCAGAAGCCAAGGCCAGGTGTCCAGCCAGCAGTCCAGCCAGCAGTGGTGTGCCAAGGGCAGAGGGCACTCAGGGGCTCTACACATCCAGGGGAGGGCTCAGGAGTGGCTGACAAGAAAGGAGAAACCTAGGTGCTACTGGGGTAACTGAGCCCTGATCATCCACCCAATGCACACAAAGAAAGGAGAAAGGCAGGGATTCCAGGCAGACAGCTAGTTTTTAGGCAGTAGGTCCCCCTCCCCACTACCACCCATAACAGAGCAGTGTCCCCATCTAGGCCCCTTAGCATGTCAGCAGGAAGCCATGTGGATTTGGGAGAGGCTCCCAGGAGCCCGATGCAGGGGAAGGAAAAGTTAACCCAAGAGGAAAACCCAGTGAGGCACCATCTGTTCCTAAGAAGCAAACTGAGGCTGCTTCAGACCACGCTGGAAAAGGCCACAGATATCACAAGGAGGAATTTTTGAGAAAATAGTAATTTTCCTTCGTGTAGACTAGAGTTTCTCAACACTATTGACCTTTTCATAGGACTTTATTTTTTCTTAGCGCAGTTTTAGGGCAACATTGAGAGGAAGGTATGGAGTTCTTATACACCCGCTGCCTGACACAGGCACAGCCTCCCTTGTTATCAACATCTCCCACCAGAGTGGTTCATTTGTTACAGCTGATGAACCTTTACTGAGACACGTGTCCATCATTACAACCGATGAACCTTCATTGACACATCACCCAAAGTCCAAAGATGAGTTGACTACATTAGCAGTCACTCTTGGTGATGAACCCTAATGTAGTCAACTAAATGTGTCTACCATTATAGTATCATACAGATTGTTTCACTACCCTAAAAATCATCTCTGCTCCACCTATTCACTCCTCCCTCCCCATAATACCTGGCCACTACTGATCTTTTTATTGTTTCCATAGTTTTGTTGCCTTTTCCAGAATGTCATATAGTTGGAATTACACAATAAGTAATCTTTTCAGATTGGCATCTTTCACTTAGCAATAATGCATTTCAGTTTCCATCATGTCTTTTCATGGCTTGATAGCCCATTTCCTTTTAGTGCTGAGTAATATTCCATTGGCTGGATATACCATAGTTCATTTAGCTATTCATCTACTGAAGGACATCTTGGTTGCTTCCAAGTTCTGTCAATTATGAATAGAGTTGTTATAAATGTCTGCCTGCAGGTTTTCATATGGACATAAGTTTTCGACTTTTTGGGTAAGTACCAAGGAGTGTGATTGCTGGATCACATGGTGAGAGTGTGTTTAATTTTGTAAGACCTAACTGTCTTCCAAAGTGGCTGTACCATTTTGCATTCCCACCAGCAATGAATGAGAGTTCCTCTTGCACCACATCCTCTCCAGCATTGGGCATTGTCAATGTTCTGGATTTTTGCCCTTCTGATAGTTGAGTGGTATCTCATTGTCATTTTAATTCACATTTGCCTGATGATATATGATGTGGAGCATCTTTTTATATACTTGCCATCTGTACATTCATTGATGAGTTGTCTATTTAGGCCTTTGGCCCATTTTTTAATCAAGTTGTTTGTTTCCTTATTATTGAATTTTAAAAGTGTATATATATATATATATATATATATTTGATAACTGTCTTTTATCAGTCTTTTGCAAATATTTTCTCCCAATCTGTGGTTTATCTTTTCATTCTCTTGGCAGTATCCCTCACAGAGCAGACTCTTTATTTTAATGAAGTCCAGCTTATCAATTCTTTCTTTTATGGGTCATGCTTTTGGTACTCTCTCTAAAAAGTCGCCACCAAACTGAAAGCCATCTCAATTTTCTCCCATGTTACCCTCTAGGAGTTTCATAGTTTTGTGTTTTACATTTAGGGCTGTGATTCATTTTGTCTTAGTTTTTGTGAAGGATATAAGGTCTGTAGCTAGATTCCTTATTTTACATGTGAAGGACCATTTGTTCAAGCACTATTTATTGAAACGACAACCATAGTGCCCATGTCAAAGATTAGTTGACTACATTTGTGTGAGTCTATTTCTGGGCACCCTTTTCTGTTCCATTTGATCTGTTTGTCTTTCACTAACACCACACTGTCTTGATTACTGTCATTTTATAATAAGTCTTGGAATTGAGTACTGTCATTCCTTTAACTTTATTCTTCTCCTTCAATATTGTGTTCACTATTCAGTCTTTTGCCTCTCCATATAAACTTTAGAATCAGTTTGTTGATATTCACAAAATAACTGGGTGCGATTTTGATTAGGATTGTGTTGAATATGTAGACTAAGTTGGGAAAACCTGCCATCTTGAAAATACTGTCTTCCTATCTATGAACATGGGGTATCTTTCCATTTATTTATTCTTATATTTTATGAGTTGTGTAGTTTTTCTCGTATATATCTTGTGCATATTTTGTTAGATTTATGCCTAAATATTTCATATTTTTGGTGTTAATGTAAATGGTATTATGTTTTTAATTTCACATTCTACTTGTTCGCCATCGTCATTGCTGGTATATAGGCAAGTGACTGACTTTTATATATTAATCTTGTATCCTACAAATTTGTTATAATTGTTTATTAGTTCCAGGAGTTTTTTGACAATTCTTTCAGATTTTCTACATAGATAATCATTTCATCTGTGGGAAAAAAAGATGTATTTCTTCCTTCTCAATCCGTATATATTTTATTTCATTTTCTTAATTATGTTAGCTAGGACTTCCAGTACAGTGTTGAAAGGAATTATAAGAGGGGACATCCTTGCTTTGTTCCTGATCTTAGTGGGAAAGCTTCAAGTTTCTTAGCATTAAGTGTAATGTTAACTGTAGGTTTTCTGTAGTTATTATTTATCAACTTGACAAAGTTCCCTCTATTCCTATTTACTGAGAGCTTTTATCATGAATGGGTATTGGATTTTGTCAAATACTTTCTCTACATCTATTGATATGACCATGTAATTTTTCTTCTTTAGCCTGCTGATGTGATGAATTATATCAATTGATTTTTAAATATTGAATCAGTTTTGCATACCTGAGATAAATCCCACTTGGTTGTGGTATATAATTCTATATATACATTATTTGATTCAATTTGCTAATACTTTGTTGAAGATGTTTGCATCTATGTCCAAGAAAAATATTCGTCTGTAACCTTATTTTCTTGTAATGTCTTTGTCTGGTTTGAGGTTGGGTGAGGATAGGCCTCACAGAATGAGTTTGGAAGTATCCCCTCTGCTTCTGTGTTCTGAAAGAGATTTAGAGACTTGGTATAATCTCTTTCATAAATGTTTGGCAGAATTCACTAGTGAATCCATCAGGGTCTGGTGCTTTTTGTTTTGGAAGATTATTAATTATTGATCCAATTTCTTTAGTAGAAACAGACCTATTCAGATTGTCCATTTCTTCTTGTGTGAGTTTTGGCAGATTATGTCTTTCAAGGAATTGGCCCATTTTATCTAGGTTATCAAGTTGTACCTCATTATTTTCCTTTTAATGCCCATGGAATCTGTAGGAAGTACCCTCCTTTATTTCTGATGTTAATCATCTGTGTCCTCTCATTATTGACATTTTAGAAAGGATAATTCATTGTTGGGGAGTGGTGTTGTCATGTACATTTTAGGATGTTTTACAACATCCTGGCCTCTACTCACTAGATGCCAATAACATCCCCCCCCACTCCCCCACACACCATTTGTGGCAACTAAAAATGCCTCCTAGGCATTGCTGAATGTCTCCTGGGGGTGGGAAGTAGCAAAATTGTCCCCAATTTGAGAACCACTGTTATGGATAATCAAATAATTTAAACCTAGAAGGGATTATTGAGGTCACCTAAGCCAGACGAGTTGTAGTCCTGGTTCTTCTGAGAACCAGCAAATGTCTCTGGGTCTCATCTCCTTCCCTGCAGCACAAGATAATTGGAAGAGATAATTGCCAAGGCTAACATTCCACTGGTCTATGGGACCCTGTCTTAGTCCATTTCATATTGCTTTAACAGAATATTGGAGACTAGATAATTTATAAAGGAAAGAGGTTTATTTGGCTTACAATTTTGCAGGCTGGGAAGTTGAAGGACGTAGTCCTGGCTTCTAGCAAGGGCTTTCATACTACATCATAATATGGCAGATGGTCAGAGCAGGAGCAGGCATGTGCAAGAGGAACCAAATGGGAGGAGGAACCTTGATTTTATAACAACCCATGAGAGCAAGAACTCATTACTGTAAGAATGGCACCAAGCTGTTCATGAGAGACCCCCATGACCAAAACACTTGTGACTAGGCCCCACCTCCCAATACTGCCACACAGGCAATTAAATTTCAACATGAGTTTTGGCGAAGACAAACCACATTCAAACCATAGCACACTCTCATTTTACTAATGAGATGCTGGGGCCCAGAGGAGAAAAGTCAGGTGTCTGCTGTCATTCAGGAATCCAGGACGCACCCAGGTCCCCATGTCATTTGTAACAGGGATTTGACACCTGGGACCATTTCTTGAGAAAACTCAAGCCCGTGGGTAGTCTGTGAGGCATAGTTCCTGAGTGTCCAGCCTATGCCAGGAGACACTCATTAGCAGACAACGGGAAGGCGGAGGCAGAGATGTTCAGGTAGACCCAACTCACACAGGCCACAGTAATGGCTGCACGTCATTAGGGTGAGCTTGTGCAGCTGTGGAAGCTTAGAAGAGGGTGAGTGTCCAGTAACAACTAGGTGGGAAAGACTTCTTGGAGAAAGCAGCCTTCCCCTGAGCCTTCAGGAATTTGAAGGAGAGTTTTAAGAGAGAGAAACAGCAAGAATGGAGGAGTGAAGGCGGTGATTTGAGTCTATTTAGATCAACCAGCATTTAGTTCTCTGGGAAAGAAAGCTTCAGGACATCAAGGGCCAGTGCCTGCCCTGCGCACCATCACAGCTCTGGTCCCTGCACTGTGTCCAGCTCCTGAGAGGCACACAAGGTAATGCAGTCCAACCAGGCAGATTCAAACCCTGGTTCCACTGCATCTCCAACTGGGTGACCTTGGGCAAGATAGTTCACCTCCCTAAGCTTCATTTCACCTCTGTCAACAGGACTAACCAGGCTGTGGTAAGGGCTAAGTGAGCTCATGAATCTGAGGGTTTGGTTAACTATGAAGAGTTGTCGATGTGAGGAGTGATCGTTATCACAATAAAATGAGGTCAGTCTTGTGACAGAAGCGCCAAGGCTGGAAAGTGCTAAGGACTCCATCCTCAAGGGAGGCTGGTCAGACACTTATCAGATTGGTCTGATTTTGGCAGGTGGAGATAGTAGGGAAGGGGGGCACTCTGAGCCAGGGGGTGTGATCATTCCTTCTCCTACTGTGAGCAGCAGCTAAGGCATGCTCTGCTCGCATGCCTGCTAGTGCATGCAGAAACCTCCCCAAACTCCAGGGTCAGGCCAGAAAGGGGCTGCTGCAGAAAGACTTCTGAGTTCTGTGACCAGAGCTCTACCAGTCAAAACTAAGGCAGGTAATGCCCAGGGGCTACATGAGCCTGTCTTCAGACACGGTTGCTGGGAAGAAGTATAAAGAAAGGGTGTAGGGTGGACAGGGCTGTGGGGCAGATTCTGAGTACAGGGCTGGGGTCCAACTGGAGCTCAGACGAACCAGCGAGGCCAGGTGGGCCCCTGGTTAGCCCCATCCGTTTCCCAGCCAGTGTGTGGCTGGCTCTGGGTAACCACCAGATCACAGCAAAGGCAATGGGAGGCCAGAGGTGGGAGGAGCAGACCAGATGGGTTATAGAGGGCAGGAGGATGAAAAGGAAAGGAAGCATGGGGGAAACAAAAGGGTCAGGCCTGCAAAGCTGTGGTCTGCTGGAATACAGCACCATGCCAGCCTCAAGAGGGGCAGCTTTGTGTCCCAGAAAATGATAACTCTCGGCAAGTACCCCTCTGTTCCTTGCCAGCTGAGCAGAGACCACAGCTCGCTTGGCAGCAAATACCACCCCCGAGCAAGCTCAAAGACCAGCCTGGGAGTATGTGTATGTGAGTGAGGAGGGGTGGTAACTGTGGCTGGATTTGGTTTAAGGAGCAGACAGGTTTACCCACCTTGACTAAGCCACCACGGTTCCCATGCCCAGACAGGAGCTCTCTGCTGTGCCCACTAGTCCACCACTAGCCCACCATCAGGCCACCAGCCTGAGGACCTTTCCCTAGAGGTATCTGCAGGCTTAGCCACTCTGGCGGGGCAAAGGCCTCTTCTTGTTTGGCAGGCTCCTGGAAAGCTGCCTACCCCGTTAAGGATGAGGCAGAGTTAAAGCACATGGCTTCGGGGACAAGGCAGTCATGTTAGAATCCTAACTCTGTGCTTGTTAGCGATGGGAGACTTGGAAGTCACTTGCCTTTGCTGAGGCTTACCCCATTATCTGACACTGGATTAACAAATGTCACTTTGTAAGGCTATTAAGAATACAGTATGGGAGAGAGATCCAAGATGGCCGATTAACAACAGCTTGGGATTGTAGCTCCCAGTGAAAGCGCAGAGAGCGAGTGGACACCACACTTTCAGACGAATTTTTGTTGCCCACAAACTGGGAGATTCCCAGCGGAGGAGCCACATGGGTCACCAGTGCGACTTTTTTGTCCGGCGCGGCTGTTTTGCCAGCGCCGCAGCACAGCGCTTCTCGGTGTGGAGTATACGGGACGGGGTGCCCTTTGAGTCAGGCTCGGCTGGTCCCATCCCCACAAGGAGAACAGCAATTGGAAACGCTGAGGACTGAGAGTTTCACAGCAAGCACAGCCGAACCGGGAAGGTCCAGC